>WEIT01028013.1:13912-81486 GCA_013389985.1 Dryoscopus gambensis | reverse complement strand
TTTTTGTTTGTTTGTTTTTGTTTGTTTGTTTCTTTGGCGGTTTTTTGGGGGGTTTTTTTTGATGTTGTTTTTGTTGTGGGTTTTTTTGGGGTTTTTTTGGGGGGTTTTTTTTGTTTGTTTGTTTTTTGTTTTTTTTTTTTTTAATTCAGAGCAAGTACTTTTCCCCTGCTTATTGCTAAGGAAGCACATAACAATTTCTTTTATCAAGTAAAAAAAAAACCCAAATACCTAATGGCATCCATGCTGAAATTAGACTCAGAAAATTAGAAATAGCATGAGCAGGCTGTCCATGCTATAATTCCTTTGAATGAAAAGGGGTATTATATTGTGCATGTGCCTTGTGTAATTGGCTGGAAACAGAAAAGAGACTACTCCTAGCTCTAGTCCCTGAGTTTGAGGAGGCTCTGGATGGAATAGCTAACAGAGTGTAACTGCTGAATTTCTGCTGAGTGCAAAACCAGCTGCAGTGACTACGATACAGAGTACTGCCTTGACAAGAACAATTTTTAAAATACCATATTATGTATTTATTGCTCAGAACTGCAATATAGCAACAAAAGTAATACTGAAGTTGCATCCAGCTTTTTCCTTTTTTTTTTTCCTTCTTGTTTCTTTTTTTAAGGCTCTGAGTTACACTCCTGTAGAAGTCAAAAATGCAGATGAAAGAACAGAAAAGGACATCAGCAGGTAAAGATATTTTGAGAGCAAGGAACCTTTGAGTATCTTGGCTTCTGTGTACGACAGTCACCTTGGGGTCCAGGAGTTGTAAAGGAGCAAGCAGTTGACAACAGCTTTCTGTGTCAGGTTCCTGGCAGCTGCCAGCCTCCAAGGACTTGTCCAGGAAGGCACAATGACCTCCCTGTGTATCGCCATGACGGAGGAACAGCACAAGTCCATGCTTATAGACTGTAGTGGACCTCAGCCCCAGCTGCATAATGCAGGTGAGATTACAGCTGTGAACACTTCATGTTGCTCCCTTGGATCCATCAGCTGCTGAGAGCTGTGACATTAGAGGCAGTTCAGGATATTCAGAAGCTTATAGGCTCCTGCCCAGAAAATTTGGGTTCTGGCTGGAAACAAGAACACCTGTTTTCCTGTGAGGTACCAAAGTAGTTTGTTACACCAGACACACTTAAACTCTGGGTTGAAAATGCTCAATAATCCACAGTACATTTAGTTTGTGACCACAAAAGTGTGACTTGTACAGTTCAGGGAATCTGCAAAACTTTTTTTCCTCTTGTGGTTTTGACAGATGTTGGGAAAAGGGATTCAACAATTTGAACACGGTCCCGTGTAATCGCTGTAGCTGTGTTTGCTTTTCTTTCCCACGTGTGTTGTTCTCCTTAAGACTTATTTCCTGGCCCAGGTATATTGCTATCAGTTGTTATGTGAGAGTGATTAAACCAGGTGAATGCAGCTGTATATTTATGTTGAGCTTGTTTGCTTTTTCTCATCTCTTCTCTGTGTTCCTGAACATTTAACAGGAAGCAACAGATTCTGTGAGGATTGGATGCAGGCTTTTGTGAATGGTGCTGAAGGTGGAAATCCATTTCTCTTCCGGCAGATTTTGGAAAACTTTAAGTTGAAGGTACCAGTTCATATGTGTTAAAGACTTAAAGAAGATATTAGGGTTACTGAGGGAGCAAATACTATATGCAAAGTATTATTTTGAATAAAAATTAAAGTTTTTTTAATTTAAAGTGAATTAAAGTTTTAGGTTATTACGATGTCTATATGTCATTAAATGATAAACTCTGAAGCTCAATTTGAGGGCTGGCTTACTGTAGTTGACAAGAACAGCTGTAAAGGAGTGTGAAAGTTTCTTCAGTGAATGCTCCAAAGGTGTTTTCTCAAATTTAAAGTAAGACCCCCCCTTGTTGTTGTTGTTTGTTTTCTTAAAATACTGTTAATCTGAGCCTTGCACACACAGTCTCATGTAACTGGTACCTGCCATAATATGAGAATTCTTGCTACAAGTTGGACACGTCACGTTGTGTCCACACATTTTTGCATCATTGCAGTAAAAGCTATAATATGCATCCAAGACATATTCAATATTCAATTCTTACATTACTCTTAAGTAGTAATACAAAATTTCTATTGGAAATGCTTTTGCTTCTCCTGCTATTTGTCCTTTATTTTCCATGATAGTGTTTTCGTTCCATGTAGGAGGATGAGAAAATGCTCTGTTACTCTTTCCCCAGGCTATCCAGGACATTAACAACCTGAAGAGGTTTATCCGCCAGGCTGAAATGAACCACTACGCCTTGTTCAAGTGCTACCTGTTCCTGAAGAACTGTGGCAGTGGAGACATCCTGCTGAAGATTGTGAAAGTAGAACATGCAGAAATGCCAGAAGCCAGGAACGTAGTGACTGTCCTGGAGGAATTCATGAGGGAAACATCAGTGGCTTAAAATTATCTTACATATAAATCATTACTTTTCTTCTGTGCAGCTATCGTAGGGGTTTTAATTTATATTTAAAAGTATTGCCCAACTCAAACCTTAGTTGCATTTTCATCTGCCTTTTCTTGTTTTGAGACAAAGCAGTATGAACTTTTTTAATGTGTAAATATCAGATAATTTAAACTCCTGCACAGTTTTCAGATTCTCCAGCTGACTTGCTCCTGTTCTGAGGAAATCATGACATTTGATTTTAACAGTCATTGCAAAACCAAACCCAAATTCCTTACCTGGAAAGCATTTCACTGTTTTAAACATTTTAAATATTTTTAAAACCATTTAGATCTGGTTACTTTGTTTTAATAAAGAAACAAAAACATCTGGATTGATCTAGATAATAAATGAATTAATGATACTAGTTGAGATAAGAGAACCTAGGTAACAAGTCCGCAGCTGGTTTCTGCTTTCAAACTGGTGGTTTGTTCTGCTGCTACTGGATAAACAAATTGGGAATTGGTATGAAACAGAGCTGCCTTATGACTGAACTGTTGCAGTGATCAGTTTGTATGTGCCTGTATGTGTGCATACACATACACAACAGGTATCTGAAACTCCCAGGCTATTGGATGTAGCCCCTTCTTCCTTAGTCTGAAGAGTGATCAAGATCTTCTTTGTATGTTCTTATATTACAGCCCTGCATAACTGTAAATAATGGTATGTTTTTCAATCATAAAGAAACGAAAAAGTTTCCACATTTTAAAATAAGACTTCTTCAGAATTTGAAGTAAATTAACTTCCCAAATTAATTACTCAGACTTTAAAACATTTCTCTGTATTTCAGCAATGAATTCTTACCCACATCATGGGACACATAGGCAGAAGAATACCTGAAGGAAATCTTTGTCTACCACTGGAATAAAAACTCACGAAGTCTCTGAGTAACCTCAGAAAGAGGGCAATTTCTGCAAACCTGATACAAGCAAGATTCCCTGTTGGTTCCCTTTGTAGCAGAGGGTGTTTGAACAACTCCCCCTGAAAGAGTGACTGTAACTAATGCAGTTCAGTGTGACTTGTGCCCATGCTGTGTACTGTGATAGCAGAAGTTGGTGCTTTCCTGTGACACCATCACATTGAACCTGTAATAAGAATGACAATAAAACACATTCAAAACCTCAACACTGTGCCTATAAATTGTCAATGAGTGTAGTCCTTGATGTTTCCTGTTTAAAACCCTTTATCCCTCAATGCAGAGGAGCTGCAGGTGTGGTATTAGCAGCCAAGGTGACATATAATGTATTTCCACAGGTCAAATAAGAAAAGAAAAGTAGTATGAAAGAAAACAAACCCCTCATTCAGTCATTTGCAGGAGCTCTGAGGAGTAACAACTGTTTTCTTTCATGAATGAGTACAGCAGCACCACTCCATAAAACATGTCACCTTTGTTGCTCCTGTACATTTCCAGCAAAGTTGGAGCACTTGTTCAGTTTTTTGGCTGATCAGGACACAAGAGTGAGCTCAGTGCTTAAATAAGTTGGATGTGAAAAACAGGTAGCAAGAAAAATGTAGAGTACTAGTAGGCAGTAACACTTTTTGTATTAATTACCAAAAACTGACAAAACCCACCTTACCTTCTTGCTGAAAGTCCTCAGCTAATTAATAGAGAGATTTGAGTGTCTCAGAAAGCTCAGTTCAGTGCAGAGAACTGACAGCAAGAGCTGAGTCCCACACAGGGCAGCAGTGCTCTGCCTCCCTGAGGAATAGCACATCTGACAGGAACTGCTCCTACATACATCTTCATTCCTATAAATTACACTTCAACCCAGTGTTTCCCAACAAAAACACAACTTATCTTTTCAAAATAAGCCTCCCCCTTCCACCTTCGTAGAAAGATTTTTATATTAATTAGTTGGAGGTTTACTGCAGGACTTTCTGGATACGTTGTTTCCACTCTTGATTCAAGAGATGAGTATTGGCTCTGAGATTTGAAAACATTCAGTAGAGCCTGATGTTAAAAGAGCACAACCTTCCTCCCCAGTATAAAAATTTACTCAAATGTACTTGGTTGTCAACTGCCCTGCAGTTCTGAGGTCACAACTGCACTGAAGGGACAGCTGCTAAAAGGTGGGACAACATCTGAATTTCCATACAAGTCCCAAGCTAGTTCTGCATCCTCATTAGATCTCATGGAGAAATGAAGATGAAGTTCAATCTCCCCTTTATGTTAGCCAGACATATAAATGAGTTGCCAATGTCATTATTAGAGGATTACAATGACAGAGCTCCAAACCAAGGGCTCTTTTGTTAAATACTGTGGTAACTGTAGACAAACTTACAAAACTGTCCTTGGAAGTTCTTTCCTGGTTGTTTTTTTGGTATGTGATACATAACTCAATTTTATTACAAAAAAAAAAAAAAGAAAAGAAAAATTAAACAGAAAACAAAAATCCACCACAAAAAAATTTAATGGATTCTGCACTCAAATAATATTGTCACAACAAAAATATACAGAATGTACACAATACAAAAATATTTGGAAACATACAATAGCATCTTACCTTGCAAATATCATTTTTTTTACTAGCCCTTCACAGGGAAAGTACCATTTGTTCAGTATTTTAAGGCAGAAAATTACATAGTTTAGTGCTTTGTGTTTAACACTTGGATATGTTGTTAGCATTAGTAATGTAAGCAAAAGAAAAGCTGCATAAATCTGGCTTTATTTGCAAATTGAACAGACACTGTGGGAGTCAGGAGAGAGTCAGTGACAATGTGTCTATCAAGCTTGCTGAAAATAAGGTACTTTAGCTACTTAAATCATAGGGAGTATTTTGTGCTCTGTGTTGTAAAGTACCCTGAAGCATATATTTTCTGTACTCCTACTGGCATTTCAGAAATACTTCATTAGAAAGCTTTTCCAATTAAAAGCCAGTGATTAATGGTGACATTAAAATACATTTACCTTTAAATAAGCTTGCTGTCTTAAGTGTTAATTTTTTTTTTACAGAGCTGCAAAATGCACTGTAGTCCTTTATAACTAGCTCTTGACATCTGTGATTAGAGAAGGAATCTTTGAGTTCTACCACACAAAGCACTGCAGAGCAGCCACCTCTGTAAGAGGAGCAGGGGAGCAGCAATATTCAGAGGCGCTGGTCTGGGTTCTCCAGTCCCAGCTCGCCCCCAGAGGTGGCTGGTGTTGAACTGCCATGTTCACATTCTCCACTTCTACTTTGGGCAAAGCCAGTGGATGGGTGTTCCAAAGCAACCGGGCTGAGCTTGGATCTGTGTGAATAGACTTTGAGCTCTTTACTCAATGAAGAATGTGTGAAAGTCCTACCCACGATCCTGTGAGACTAAATATTGGCAGAGAACAGAAGCTGCCTTGTGAGGTCAGCAGTCAGCTGTCATGTTAGTACCAGCTCTGAACGTCAGATTCCATCCCTCACAGCCCTGTTCACACTGAACGGGCCGAATCAGATCTAAAACACATGGGCAGTATAATCCACCCGAAGGAGCAAGGTGCTGGGATACAGAATCCCTGAGCTTTATTTCTAGTAGCAGTTTCTCTAACTTCCCCCTTCCCTGTTGATAACACACTTCCCACTGCCAAATGAGCAAGTAGTGAAAAACCACAATACGCCACGTAAGTGCTAAGATTCCTCATCAACTGACATAGAAACAGTGACACAAGATGTTGTCTTAAAAACTCAGCAAAAGTAAATTCATCAGCATTTTTATGACTGCTACATCTCACTCAGATATTGTTTCTGGTAACCTCCTCTCCCATCACTGCATGACAACTCTCTCCCCTCTTCTTTCCTATATTATTAACGCTGTGTGTAAAATTAATCTTTACCTGTCTCCAAGCACCTAGGAATAAAAGGTACCATTTGCAGTCCCCGTGGACTTTAACCTGCCTGGTTCTTCTCTTTCCTCCTCCTCCTCACGGCTGTCGGAGCCACTTGTCCCGCCTGGCCTCGGGAGGTGCTGCTGCCCGCCGCCGGCAGGTGTCCCCGGCAGCTCCGCATCCAGCAGCGCCGGCTCCCGCCTGCCGCACTGCTCCTCATCCTCATGGACCACTGCTGCAATGAACTCCCTGCAAGGCAAATCCACCACACAAACGGCTGCCTTCTCCCCCACCCCCCCCTCCCCTAGGTGTTGTGTCCTCACTCAAGGACACAGCATAAAATAACTTGCTCCGAGGTGCACTGTTCAAACCTGTGCATTGGTGACAGTCCTTGCCTTCTGCTCTAGCACTGCACAGTCATAAGGTTCAATAGATTCATGTTTTATCTGACTGGTGGAAAATCCTGGCAGTAGCTGAAATAAAACCACAGCTAATCACTGAAACCAGTCCTTCAGTGGATGCTCCTTCAGGAACACACTACTGACTGTGACAGGTTTGAACCACGAATGCGCAGGATGGAGAATATTACATTTCCAACATGAGCCAGCAGCTTCAAGGACATCTGGAGGTAACAGAAAAGTCTGGTTGCTGTTAGCTCTGTGGTGCTGCAGCACTGTGGCACTCGTGGGTGTGTTAGAAAATAACGTAACTGGAATTCATGATACTCTGTAAAAACATAGCAAGTTTTCACACTGTAATTTTAATGATTAAAAAAATAATTAAAAAGCTTAAGCACTTTGTGCTGCTTCTGGCTCCATAAGCTGATTGATTCTTAACAGACAACAGGCTCTGTGCACAAAGTGCTCCATGTATGGGGGGAGAATTCAGCTCAGGAATGTGAGAGGGTTTCATTCCTTCACCTACAATAAATCTAGCACTGCCCTAAAGTCTGGCCTTACTGATCCCCACGGCTGTTTGTAGACTTGCTCAGGCAGGGTATGGGGACATAGAATGGAAGTCAGAAAGATGAACAACAGTTTAAAACAACAAGTCATAAGATCAACTTCATAGCTGTTTTCAACTAGTTCATGTAAACTACATTCATCTATGGAAAAAGGACCAAAGAAGGCTGTCTGGATTACTCTGTTCAGCTCCTTCCCACTCCTGAGCTGAGCAAAGACATGTTGGCCACGATCAAGCTGATCAAGAAACTGGTGGCTCTTTAAACTGTACCTTGCTGCTTCACCTCAGAGCACACACTGGCAGGCACAGAAACACTTACTGGGGAGAAGCTCATGGGCAGTAAGCAGCTTTCAGCTGAGAAACCAAAAATAAAAGTCAATAGGTGCATATTGCACTCTGGTCAATTATAGGCAAAATAATCTGGGGGTTTTTTGCAATTGCAATTTTCTACCAAAATTTTAAAAGCTTTCCTAAAACTTCAGGGGAACTCCCATTCCTGGTCACCTCTGTTTTCAAGGCATCTGTAATGAGAAAGGCTTAGCAATAGGTGAGGGAAGGAATGTCCTCCTTACTTGTTAACCATGTCAGAACTCTCCTAACTCCTGTTCTCCTCCCTGCCTGCTGCTCCCAGGGGGATCCATGGCTACGACACTCACTGGACCAGCACCTGCAACAATCTGTGGGAATTCTCGTGACTGCTGTCATTTGGACCCAAACTGCAGAGGTAATATGGCACAGAGAACCAATCCCTTCTGCAAAATGAACAGAGCTCTGGCCCTTATCCCTTCCTTTTGGTCCTCGATGAGGGCCCATGCGCAATGTACTGGCCATGCTGAGCAACAAAAGTGCAGTCGCCCTCAGAAATCCCATTTCTGTGCACAAAGGTGACAAAAATTCTTTCTTTTGCAGGTAAGGCTTACTCTAGGCTGTAGAAACACTTATTTTCTCCCTGCTCCTTCTGACACAACAGAAGTTTTACTAGTGCATCCTGTGGGAGCGAACTTCACCCCTCAACCCAGAGTTATTTTTCCATAAGAGGCAAAGAAGGGGGCAGCTGATAAGCACTTGCAGATGTCCCCTCTAGAAGGACAGGCTCCTACTAGCTTGTGGTATCATCTGGCAGCACGGATAGCACAGCTGAGAGAATAAAGCCCACAACACAGAGACATTTTTCTACAGAGCAAACACAACTGCTATGGCGCCCGTGGGTTGTGCTGTGAAAGGCTCTGGTGGCTGGTGCCTGCGCATCAGCAGGAAACAGAAAAAAGGAAGAGAGGAGCTTGTCTGGAGAGACTCTTACGGCTGCTTTATCTGGACCATCGAATAGGTAGGTAAAGGGGAGAGAAAAGGAGGGCACCCACATTCCTGGACTGTAATTTGGCAGCTCTCTAAAGTGACAAGCAAAATAAGCGCCTTCCAGAGAAGAGTACCTATAAGCACTGCTTGTGCTACAGATGTCCCCGTGTGGTCCCCAGGTCCGTGCAGGCAACTGTATCGACTGTGCTATAGCCCAGTTACAGATTGCCTGAATCTGGGTTTGACCAGTGTTAAAGAAAAAGGCATCATTGCAACTGACTGTTGTTCGGAGCTCCTGAACATCCATCGCCTCAGGAAGAGGCACCCTCAAAATTTAGCAGTCACCTTAAAACCAGTTTTATCCATTTCACAATGATCACTGTAGCAAATAACACCCTTTCCACTTCAGTAGGAAACCAGTGCTACATACAAACTGATTTAACTCCACTGCCTTCAGTGGACTTGACCCCAAATGGACTGTATGGCTGTAAAGACTGGATAGCTCCCATCCTGGGCTGCTGGAGGTGATGATGGTCCCACTTTCCTGGTAAGAACCTGCTGGAAGAGTTGAGATCCTTGCTAGGAGCTCACTGCAGGCCAGGTGTTAGGTCAGTGTGGCCAGAAAGAAGTGAGAAGAAAACAGCACCTGATTGTCGTCTGATAAAACCACAAATGAACAGTTGCCCTCCTTTTCTTCATCCCTCAAAAAAAAAAAAAAACCAAAAAAAAAACCAACAAAAACCCAAACCAACCCATCCACACCCTCTAGCCACAGTAGGCTGGGGAGGGGGGGAATAATTAATTAAAATCAAGTGGAACATGCACTGTAAAAGTCACCTCTGGCTGAGTGTCCACAACACTAAGATTCCCAATGTTTATAGTGCAATTTCATTTGACCTGTAGTTGAAGACCGGTCTCCATCACTTCGTGTGAAAAGTTCTGCTGATTCCTTTGAAAGTTGTGCAAGACAAGTTTCACCATAGGCTAAAATATCTTAGGGATCATTCAAGTAATTAGACAGTGGCACTGGTATGGCTGAACAGTCAGACATGTCCGAAGAAACCAGACTCAAGCTGCCTTGTGAGTACCATGTGAGTCTCTAATTAGTAAATGTCTGCTCTTTTTCCCTTTTAGTGTTCAGTAACATTGAGGAAATTCACTCAACAATTGGCCATAATTCCAGCACTGACCTGGAAAATACAAATATTTCATAGAAAATATTGATGACTGCTAACAACCCAAGCAGTCAGTGCCCAGGTGCAGGGCAGAAACTGCAGGGCATGGCCAGCCAGAGTTACAGAACCTGCTGAATTTATGAACAAACTGATCAGCCCATTCTTCCATGAGATCTTTAAGCACCTCCTTCAGCACACTTGTGTGTTCAGAAGAATCATCCTCCCCTAAGTTAAATACAAAAATAGATCCTTCATCTTCATTCATTTAACACAGCTGACAGATTACTTCTGCTCTCCAGTTTTCTGTCCCATGTTTTCAAGGAGGGGGAGGTAGCTTTAGATCCAACAGACTGTAGGCAAAAATATTCCAGAAGATGGCAAACAAGACAAAGATGACGTAAATAGAAAGGAAGATCCACCATAAAGTCTGATCTTGGAGTCTCTGCTCATAGTTCCTCAGGATGATGACACCAAGGGTGATTCCAACCATCACCCCTCCCAGGTGAGCCATGAAGCTGGGGTGGGGGCACGGCGGGTAAGCGGAGGGGTGGAATCGCAGCCACACGGCTCTTCCAAATTCAAAGCTCACTGGAACAAAGAATAAAAAATAAATTAATTGTCTAGGTTATCCCTTCTTAAGTCCATATTGCAGGCAGGACTGCATCCCTGAGGAGACAGCGAGGGAGAAATTGCCTTGTACGGTGAGCACAGGGAAGCTGTGGCTGTGTCAGGGCTATGGCACACACACATGAGGTCTCTCCAGTGGCTGGAAAGTGGTCTGGGTTTGTGGGAGTGTAGATAAGTTGGGGAATATTCACCTTCTGAAATTTACACCAAAACCATAACAAAAATGAGTTAGAATTTGAAGACAGTTGTCTGTGATGAACACACGGTTTAGTTTCCCTCCTTGTGCCCCCCTGATGATATGACTGGATGTATTCATCAGTGTGTGTATAATGCTGCTGCCATCCCACATAGGATGTGCTCTAGGAAACCCAACTATTATCATTAGGACAGCACTGCATGTTTGAGACTGCAAAGAAGAGATGTTTAAGTCCCACTCCTTCACAAACACCACAAGCTATAGATGCTGGCTAATGACAAATCCTTGTTTACAAATGCTTGTGTTGAAAGCCAAATTCTGCAGTGGAGGGCAATGTGGTTCCTACTGCCAGAAGGTCCAGATGCAAGTTCCTACCAAAACTGCTGCAAAGTCAAAACCCTCTGAACCAGATTGAACTATTATGACAAGGACAAACAAAACAGGACTGGCTGCACGTATGCCAAGCACTGTATGGTACTTACTACAGATCAAGGCAACAGCCATGCGCAGCAGTTTGAATTGGCACTTCATTCCTGACCAGTTCTGGAAAAGAGACAAGGAAAACAAAGTAATGCTGCACACAAACCTGAAGGGATACTACATTTAGATCTGTCACTTGTCAGGCAGCTTCTCAGTGCGTTCTAGCCCTACCGTGCTTTCTCAGTGCTATTTTCTGTGCCTCAGGCTCCCTGAAATTCTGCAGCTCAGATCTTTGGCAGAGCATAGAGAGACAACAAAGACTTCAATAAAAAGCATATCAAGGAAACAGTGACATAAGAAAGCCTGGACTTGGCCTACTCTGTCTTCAGGCTTGGTTGTTAATCAATATAGTGGAATAAAAAATCTCTGAATGATCATCAGAAGTCATGGGAGAAATATTAAAATTCCTCCTTTTTGACTTGCACAAAATTTTAAAGCAGGAAAAGAGATCATGTTTCGAGAAAGTCGGATGTATGACAACATTATTATTATTATTATTATTATTATTATTATTATTATTATTATTATTATTCTTCAGTGACTAAATGAAAATTTGCCTATTGCAGGCAGCCTGAGATACCAAGATAATCAGGTTTCTTGTGAAAAGCTCCCTATTTGTCACACTGAAGAAACAAAAAGAAGGCTTGTAAACTCCTCAGACTATCTCTAATAGCACTTGGGATGGCAAAAATGCAACCTCCACAAAATAAGTAACTCATTTTCTCTCTTCACCAAGAGACCTCACCCAGTCAGAAAGCTGTGAGCTCATGCTGATTAATACTGTGCTGCCTCCTTCACTTTTTATTTCCATGTAGTGGCTTTGAATCCCTCCCCTCACTCTTTTCCTTGGGGTGACATGCTTTATTGCTTCCCCCTGTTGGTTATTTTATATATTTAATTCCAGTAATATTTATGTTTCCAAGCAGGAATGTTTCCATTTCCTTTGGTTAGCAGGAGGCAGGAGGGAACAGAGGATTCCGGACACCCTCCCTGTCACAGTCCCTGCTCTCCCCAGCTGTGCCAGACTGAGCTTTGCCATCAAACAGCCAGCGCGTCTTCCCGCGTGCGGGAGCATCACATCCAGGTAACAAGTGAGCGCAGAGAGACAAGGGGGGAAAGAAAAGCAAAGAAACCCCTCCACCAGAACTGGAAAGGCAGCAAAAGTAATTTCAGATGAGAAGAGAGGCAGTGGATAATGGAGAAATAAAGATGCTAAGGTAACAATTGCTAAATAGATTTGGAGGAGGCCAATTGGTAGTGAAATGACAGACCACTTAGTGATGTTTTAAGGAGTTGGGGAGGATAACTGCTGAAGTTACCTTCAGACTCCGGCAGAGTCTCTTCTTCTAAAGCAGACCAAAATTTCCTCCAATGTCCCCCTCTAACCCTGTGGATTGTGGTGTTAAAAAAACCCTGTGTCTGCGTTACCACCCTGACAGACAGAGGAAGCTCCCTCCTGCTTCTCTTGGCACAGTGGCAGGGAACACAAATCACTCTGAAAATAACTGTATATGAGGATGCAATTCCTCAGCAGAAACCCTGTGCTATAGGGGTAGCCCCTCTCCTCCACTCCCTGCCTCTCTGTCAGCCACTCAACTGTCTAATCTGGACAATAGCCTCAGCTCATTCATGCTCTGAAAAGTTTGAAGAGAGTGAAGGAGACCAATTCTGCTCAGGAAATCTCTCACTTCCCAGCTCCCAGCTGCCACAAAGCTGTCTGGAGCAGCACCACTGTGGGCTGCAGCTGGAGCCTGCTGACTTCACTACAGATAAGCATCAAGTACAAGGTTCTCTTTTAGGCTTGACTCCACCACCACCACCACCCACACATGTCTTCCAGCACCCATATAACAGATCTTCTGTTTCTACTGCAGCCAACCCACATTATCTTCCCACTCAGACCCACGGGAGGAGCATTATCCTCATTTTTATGGTTATTCTGCTCTGATATTGCTGGTACAGGACAGACATGCCACCGCACATGTATCTTCTATCAGCAAAGCCTTGTTTTCCCCGGTGTCAGCTGGGGAGTCCCCTGGGCAGTTGTGCTGGGCTTTGCCACCACTTAGCTGAGGGCTGGAGATGAGCTCATGTTTCCAGCCTTAGAGGAATGACAATGCTGGCATTTACTCACCTTTGTAAAGTATTTCATTAGGTGACACAGCAAAAAGATGCATCACTAGATCACCCAGAGTTCAGCTTCAGTCCGGGTTTTACAAATGGAGATAAGGAATATTCTGCACATGAATCCACCAAATGCTAAATTTCCCTAATTTAGCATTAAATTAATTCACTAAGATTAATGGCACATGCAGACAGAAACAGATCTGCACTCCTGCAGAGCCAGTCTGCTTTTCAAACGTTTGTCAGCCATTGTGTGGAGAGCTGATAGCCTGGAGAACACTGATAAATCTTGGACTACCAACATCTTTAGCTTGTCCTGGCAAGCTGCCACTCATCAGGGTACCAAGCCACCAAGTGCAGGGTAATATTTCCATTCCAGGACCACACCACTGAGACAAGACTCTTAGCTGGGGCAAGCTCTGAATGACCAACAGTTGGGTCAGGCCTTATTTCCAGCACCTTTGGGCCACCAGAGCTAGCTCACTCCGAGAGGTCAGACGGCCACCCTGGTACTCACCATCACGATATTGGCCAGGTGAGCGGAGACAAGAGCATACACACCTCCAGAGGAGCCCACCACCGGTGCCCTCATGTCAGCCACTGACACTGCCAGGGACCCTGGGGGAAACAACAAGGCTTTGTGACAATTGCCAGCCAAATAAACACACTCTCCCCTACCCCTACATCCCTGCTACTGGCTGTTTGTGCTAATTGCTGCAGGTCAGGAATACAGAAAGAGAAGGAGGAGGAAATCAATTGACTCATGAGGTCAACTCAGTCCTGTCAAGGCAGTGACTGATTGATTTCTCTGCATCTACTTTAAAAGCAGCCGAGCAACTCAGCAATGTGTCTTTAAACTTGTGCTGCAAAAAAAGGCATTTATTCCAATTGAAAGAACAAGGAAGCACAAGACAGACAAATGTCTGTGTTTCGTTTCCCACATGAAAATAAAATAGAAGTAGCTCCCATGTTGGCAAGAAAAATATTTGCACAGGGAGAAGGAACTGGGGACTTGTAACTCAGCACAGGCCTCTGATCAAAGCACAGCCTATTACCTGTAAAACTTCAGAGTAAAACTAGTTAAAAATAACCTGGGATGGAGGCAGTAGGCACACGACAGCAAAATGACAGGTCAAGTACATAAAGGCGCCACTCACAACAGTACAGCCAAACATAGACATTGCTTCTTGTCATCCCAGTTGGAGGCTTGGATCTGCTTAAAGCTCCACTCATTGCAGACTTTAGGAATAATTTAAGCGATAGAGGGAAAGGCAGATTTGGTGTCACAAGGAAGGGATAATGAAGATCTTTGTGATGAGTGGGAATGGGAAAAAGACACATTGGCAGATCTTGAGAGAGTCCTCGGTAGTATAGAATCTAATGAACTTCTTTGCTAATTGCCCAACTGATTCCAGGTCAAGAAAGTGCTGAGATTTCACCAGCCAACTCTGCTGACAGCTCCCTCCTTCCTTGTATGGCCCTGAGACTTCCCAGCTCTTAAACACTGCCGTTAAGGAAAAAGTTAATGAGAAATAAAGGAAGGAGTAATAAAAACTTGCAGTTAAGTCCTCAGACACTGCACTGAGTGCCGCAATTTCCAGTCTCAATGTGTCTTAGCAAAGCCAGACAAATGAGAAAGAACCATAAAAGTTGTAGCCTAGCTACATTTTATTGTCTATTCCTGATTATTTAGGTGCTGGGTTATCTTTATATTGCCTCAGCATGAATATATCCATTTCCCTCTGTTCTGGCACATGACAAAGAATAAAGAATGTTTCATAACTGGCTAACATATCAGTGAAGCCCTGGGGTTTGGTAGGTGTATCTGTGTAGAAAAGCTGTGTCTGGAAAGTTGCAAATTGGGCACCACTTTTGTTAGTGCTTGTTAAAATAACAGTCAGGGGATAGTGGAGCTGCTCTGCCAACTCCTTTCTCTGCATTAAATAGTGTTGGTGTTTGTACCATGCCTAGTCCTGTGTCCTAGTCCAATTATTCTTTCCACAGTCTCTCTCCTGGAATGCAGGATTTATTAGTATCCAATGCAGCCCATTCTACAAAGGGTTTATCTGCTTACTATGGAAAAAAAAAAACAACAACTATGTGGCTGGAAAAAACCAAACAAACACTATAAATCTTGAACTAAGGCAGTCAATCGCTGTCTGAGTTCCGCTGTAAAGCTCTTGGTTGTTTTCACACGCTCCTCCTGTTTTAATTAGATGTTGATCTATTGTCAGCTAACTTCCATCACCTCCACACTGCTGGAAATTCCAAACATAAATAAAAGCAATTCAGCACAAACTAAAAATCAATCAGACCCCATGGCTTAATGATTAAATGAATTTTCCAGATTTCTGTGCACTGCTCACAGTTTATAATCAAATACTTCTTGCTTACTTAGGCTGTAGAAAGGTGACAGACAGGACAAACAGAGGAAGAATTGGCACAGGACCAGCATGACTCCACATTCAGGAAGATCATCTAAAGCAAGGCTATTTTAAAATAACAGGTAGTTGGTGCATTTTTAGCAGATCTCCTAAACACAGAGTCTATGGCTACACAGAAATAGATGTCAAGTTGTACCATATTTTCTATGTCAAGCCCACCAAAGGATTTCAATGCACAGAAGATCAGTGAATGCTCCTTTCCTAATCCCAAATATCACAAAACATTTCTCCTACTCAAAAGCCAGCACAGACCATTTTCACTGCTTCTCCATCTGGGGCATGCAGAGGTGTCACCTACCTGCCACAACTCCTGCAACGTACACAAAACTGATCCTCGCAGCTCCGTGCACCATTTCCAGAGGAACCCCAACCAAGAGCTGAAGGACAACATTGAGCCCGAGGTGTTCTATCCTGCAGCAAGGAAAAACAACAGTTGCCCTCTTCTCCAACTCTTCATCTCCTTTCTCTGCCACTGAGACAGATATCTTGGAAAGAAAATCAAATAGCACCTGCTTCACATAAGTAGACTAACGCTGAGAGAAACAATGATTCCAGAAAAAATCAGACCCAGAGCTGCAATGTTTCTTCTCTCCTTGCTGCTTTAATCTTTTCAATATCCACCCAGGTCCTTTCAGTCAAAGACCTCAGACANAAAAAAAAAAAAGGGGGGGTGGGCAGCAAGATGGCAGCAGAGCCTGAGAGCCTGGAACAGAAGCCAGAAATTTGTCCTTCTCCTCTCTTCATCTCTCCTAAGAATTCAGCCTTTCCATGCACACATCACACGGCCAGAATGGGAAGCAGAGGGCATTTTGATCTCTGCTCAGGTGCCCAGGTGTACTCACTGATGCTCTCTCTTCACCCACCTTTGTTCCCATTGCAGTCAATAGCAAAACTCCCATTGAACACAAAGGAAAAAGTTGGGCTGAGGGAGCTCTTGTAGAAAGCCCCACTGTCACACTGTGCAGGACCACTGGCAGTCTGCAGGCAGAGTGTGGCAGCTCAGATGTGCATATTGGGTAAAGACTCCAGTGCAGCAGATTCCTACTGAGCTGAATCAATAGTTTCAAGGCAAGTTCTCTGTTGCTTTAATCAATACTACTTAACAAAACTGTCCTGCCACTTTTCAAAGCTCTATACAGATATTTATCAGTGTCTTTGCCATCTGCAGGATCTTCCAGTGAGGTAGTAACAGCACCAGGCCCTGAACAGGGTCCTCAACACTCTGCTAGTGTCTGAGATTTATCCTGGGCTAGCAGCGCTGTGACCTCACTGAATGGTGACATCCCTCTGGAGCCAAGGGTATCCTGATTTTTGTATGAAGAGTGTCTGAGCCTGCTTACAAAACAGATGGATCTAAATGACACAGTGGTACCCTTAACACAGAAGGCCAGCATCTTTTGGGGAAACGAGAGCAAAGGACCTAATGCCTTGAAAATATGCATCCCATGCTATACAAGACAAGGGTTGCTCACAGGCAGGCACTAGCAAACTTTGCTTTAAATTATATGCATTTCCACTGTTTTGATCTTTCTCAGGTTACCATAGCAATTTCTCATATACAGCAGAGAAAAACACTGGTAGTGAAATGCAGTAATGACAGAACAGTCTTATAAATGAGAATTTAAAGTTGGACTGGAAAAAAGTGCTAGAAATGATACTGCAGGAAATAATCCTCTCCTGATATCTTAATAAGTTTGTTTCCATTGAATTTCTCTCCAAAGATAAATTTCCCTCCTGCACAATACACTCAGCACTGCAATTTTTTATCATAGGAAACTGCTGCATGCAACTGAGTTATTACCTTCCTCAAGCCTTTTGAAGCCTCTGGGCATGGTCAGCACTCATTCTGATCCCGCATGCTCACAGAATGTAGGGAATCAAATTAGGGACAACCAGCAAAGGTCAAACTGAGACCACAGAGACGAGTCAAAACATCCAAGTGCCCTTTCACAGAGAGGAGGGAAGAAGTTTGGCTGGCACACAGTCAATATCATGAGGTAGCACCTGACATTTCCACACACTGGGTCTTATTTTTGAAAGAAAGCCTTTGTAAGAGCTCAGCAAAGTTTATCCTGAACTCTGAAGTGACCGCTCTGATTCACAGCTGTTCTTAAAAGACTTCCCAGGAGCAATCCCATTCACTTCTCTTCCCCATCATGCTAAGAGCTTTGAAGGCACCACAGTCAATAAGAACCCATAAAATACAATTACCCTTTGCCAGTGCTGAATGTGTCATTCTTGAAATGACAATTTCATTGATTTATTAAAGACTTTCTCCTTCCCTGGGACCAAACAAATGGGACTGAGCATCAATGCAAGTCATTAGTTATGGCAGTGATACAAATGTGTGGGCTTCAGATATCAATGTCTTCTTTCCATGAAAACAGAAGGGCAGAATTTACAACTTTGCCTTTTCAGCCCTCAACAAAGCTCCCTCCATCAGGACCAACACACAGCTTGTACATTTTTGGAATCTTTCTAGAGGCACAGCCAGCCAAGCCTTAGCAACTGCTGCCTTCTCAAACACCTTCCGGCTGCCACTTGCTCTCCAAAAAAAGACCGAGTGCACTAAATTAAGGAGCAGTCCACATTACCATTTAAAAGTCTCAGCTGGAAGCAGGATAACAATAGACCCATGGCATTGTGTTATCCTCTCATTTGAAAATGAGAGGAGAACGATGGGCGTCCACTAAAAAACATTATTACCTTTCCAAGATTTATCTGTTTTCCTCACAAGAAAGGAGCTTAACACAGAGAAGTTAGAAATAAAGGAACATTTAGCTTAACTCCAGATACTGCAGATAAATCATGAGGTTTATTGTTCCAGTGGGACTCTCCATTGTTTTGAAGGCTGTGTAGCTAAAGGACTTGGAATCCATCATGACAGTCCCCTGCTCACCACCTTCCATTGTTCCACCCTGAGCCAGCCAGAGGTGAAATAAACCTGAGGGATTTTTCAGCCAGTGAGTGTGAAGAATGCCAGAGAACTGCCTGCTACAAAGGTGACCTGGCATGGGTTAGGAAAGCATGCCACAGAAAGTCATTTAATGCTGGAAAATTGTCCTTATGCAGGTGTTTCTCCTCCAATGCATTCTAAAGCAACCTGTAGTTATAAAGGCGATACAGTAAAACACCACCACCATCAAAAGAAAGCCCAAATACAAATTAACTAACATTAGTTAAAATCAAGTGTTTCTTCTTTTTACAAGCCCAGTTTTCCTCATATCCTCAGCAATGGAAATTTCCACTTCTCATTTTATGTAACCAGCCTCACGTCTAAGCCCAGTAGCTCCCACTTGCAGGATGAAACCTGTACAAAATGGGCTCTTTGGAGGGATTCAGCATGCAGAGTACAGATGTTGCCACATTCAGAAGTTTCTTCTAAAAACTTTTTCCTACTCTTCCCTTGGGTGGAGTCTGTTTTTATCCAGAGATCTGGGGCACATCCTGTGCTCCAGGGCAATTACACACCAACAAAGTTACTCCATGGCAGGGAAGAGATATCAGCATGTCTTCCATCAGAGACATGGAAAAAGGAAAAGATCAACTTGGTCTTTCTGGCCTTTCATAGAAGAACATTGACTGATGGAAATATAGGCTTTCTATTTAAGAACAAAGGGTTCTTATGCGGTTTCAAACTCTACACAACTGCTAAAAGTCTTGTTGCTGTCATTTTTCAATGGCAGAATTAAAGAAAATTGCAATCATCTGCCAGGAATGTGTGAAGATAATGATCTGAGAAACTGCTCAGAGAGGGTAGAGTGTTTTGTACAGGGATGAACTTCCCAGTGACACTCATCACAATGGCATCACAAACATCACACAATTAAGTCTATTTGAATTTTGTGAGGACTAGCACAGTTTAGAAGAACACAGTTAGAATCCCCATGCCTTGTATATTCTTCCCAAGTCTGCTACATACCTCCCATGGGATAAAGGGGATTCATTTTACTTCATTCACCTTCATTTTGCATGAGATGGACCATTCTCTGTCCATCTGGGCAGTCGAGATTGTCAGCTCTTCAGGAACACTGGTGTTTGCACAGTGTGTACAAAATGGGAGCTCAAGCTTGACTCAGGCTTCTAGGCATTATCTCAGTCCCTACAGAAGGGACAACATTACTAAGTGATGACATGGCACAGGGAATTTAACTGACTTTTCCAACCTCAGCTAGGAAGTCAAGCTCAAACACACCCTGTAGGTTTAAATACCAGTCCAGCATCTTTGTAGACTTGTTCTAGCACCTGCACAGCTCCTTAAGTGGAACACTGGGCTTTGACCTGGTTTTAGGAAGTGCACAGTAAGAGGAAAGTTCCCAACACTGCTGGGGAGAGGAGCCGTATCCGTTAAGTTCCTTATGTTGCCTTGTCCCTTCAGAGAGCTGCAAAGGTTTGTGCCTCATAGACCAACACTTCACAACATCTTCAGATTTTTACACACAATTTATAAGTGAGTTTTAAAAATTTAATTCTGAGCTGATTCTCTCACTTCCTCTTTCTCTCTGGGGAACCTGAACTGTGGGGAATCTCCAGTTTGTCAGTACTCACCCTGCATGCATGAATATGTAGGTTAGGTACCTCCAAGCCTGGGCCCGAAGCTGGGGATGATACAGTAATGCATTCTTCAGGTACAAGGGGTGGCTGACTTGCAGCACAAATCTGTCTAATACCACTCCATTGTAAAGAAAAAAGGCAACCTAGAAGAGCAGAGAGATTCACTGGTTAGCAAATGCCTCTTCTCACCAAAAAGTACCTTTTAGCTCAAAACAATGGAGAAAAATGTCATCTATACAAAACTTTTCTCCCATTTGATAGTTTCACACACCATGAAAATTCCCTGTTTCGAGGCACCTGCAACACAGTGATATAACTGCGTATGTGGCCTTCTGTAACACACCAGCCCCTGAGTCAGAGCAACCTGCTCTCACTTGGCACCCTGCTATTAGTGTCATATTATATCCTCCTCTGTACTTACTTGAGTACATTACTCAGCAAACATGCAAAGATCTCATCTGGGCAACACATGAGCGGGTCAGAATATTTAACCCCGAGGTTCTCTCCCCTCCTTTTTCTCTCCACTCACAGAACAGAGGTAGCTGTAAAGAAATTTCTCTTCTAATTCCATTGATTTACCAGTTTCTCTAGAACTGTCCTGTTTTCACTCCTCAAAAAGTCTTGCTCCAGTTTCCCAAATTGTGTAGTCTCACATACAAATTGTTCCAATGACAGGGTCACAGTCTCCACTTAAACACACACCAACAGGCAACCAAAATGGCCACCAGCTTCACGCTTGTCCTTGTGCAGGTCTGAATGAGTCCCTCTCTATCCCTTGACTGTGTCCCAGCAGAGCCTTTGGCAGTGTGGGGAGGTTCCTAGGGCGGTCATGAGGGTACTTGCCTCTACAATAGTGATGGTGATCATGAACCAGGGCGGGGGGCAGCAGGTGTAGCTGTCGTAGTACCACTTGCGGTCGATCTCCCGCGGCAGGGTCTCGTACGCCACGTGCCGGATCAGCCGCTGTGAGAGGCTCAGCCCTGTCTCCTCCAGCAGGGCCTTGCTGCACAGCCTCCTGTTCCCTTGGAGGATGGCTTGGCGGAAACTGTTCGACCTTTTGTTGCTCATCTGGGTAAAAGGGAAAGGAAGAAACCATGAGTACAAAGCAAGGCCTAGACAGTCATCAGGGAGAATAGTGCCAGTTTGGCAGCACCAGATCCAGGCAGGCAGGAGAGCCACCACCAGGCTGAGCTTTAGGAACCAAGTCGCAGGACAATCACAGGGAGACCCACTTGGGGTGCAAGGAAAACCAGTACCAGGGTCTGCCATTATGATGCCAATAAATGAGGTCAGAGCAGAACTCTGGCAAGGCAGAGCAGAGACTGCTGATGCACCTGGCTGAGCTCTACGGCCCACCCTCCTGTTATAAACAAGTCTGGATATCAGCAAAAATTAATCCGCGTTTATTAATCCGCAGCTGGGAACAGGGGATGTTGGGCAGTCCACCATCCCGCTCGACAAAACAGATGAAAAAGTGATCCAACAACAGCCCTCGACCACACAAAGCTCACTCCTCTCACTCCAACACACCACCCAAAAAGCCCGCCCCCTTGCCACGAGGTCCCCTTTTTATATCCCAGTCCAATCTCCCAAAAGTCTTGGTCCCAAGTATCCGCTTCCTGTTTGCTCATCCTTTCCAAGGCTCCATGGGACATGTAGTTCTCCCTCCTTAGGCGGCTACTGGGTCTGTGCTTTGATGTTGTGTCTCCTTTCTGCCTGCTGTCCGTCTCTCTTGCAGTTCCATGAAATACATAGTCCTCCTCTGGGGCAGCAGCCAAACCTGTATATTGCTTAGACATACTCAAACACTTTATTAGTTAACATATTTTGCATTGAACCGAATCCTTTTTAATGTTTATAACACTCCAGCCTTCCATACACTGTCTTCACCACTGGTTATCACAACCCATATTCCTGTGTCCTCCTTCTCTCTGCTCCCCCTGCTCTACCACACTTCCCTGCACTCTTGCGGCAGAAAATTTCTCAAGTGTAGCAGCAGGAACTTTCATAGCACATCTAACCCTTGTGGCAGGAGTTAGCTCTGGGCAAAGAAAATTATCACTTTGTGTAAAAAAAAACCTGCCCGAGCAACAGCAACAAACAACAAATTAATCAGCTGTACAGGCTGTCTTAGCTCCTGTAAGCTTGCAAGTCTTTACAAGGCTTCTTTTATAAGTTAACCTCAGAGGGGGCAGGTTCTGAGATGGCACAGGCTTACAGCTTATTTGTATATGCATTATCACCTTACATGCATAGATTTAGCTGTCTATCTTTTGGAGCATACACTTTCTCAGTTTGGATGCATAATTAAAGCAATTGCATTTGTAAATTAGGCAGAAGGAATTTTATGCTCAGCCTCCTGGGGGCGGGGAAACAAACCAGGTCTGAAAGAGCTTGCACTAAGATTTGGATAATTGTTAATTAGCCCCGATGCCAAACGAACCTGCAGCATTAGAGCCACTGTCTGTACTGGCTGAATCTTTGGCAGGAAGCTCCAAAGGCTCACTGTGTACACAGGCTGCTGCAGGGGGACCTTCGACTGTAACAGGCAGCAAAGCAACCATGACAGCCTGGTCCTTCTGAGAGAACGGCTAACTGCTCTCAAACCACCAGCACCTCCAGCCTCCCAGAACCAAACAAGAGATAACACTCAACAGCGTTGGCTTCCAGTTGTCTTAGATCATGCTGGTTTCAGCTGATATCCCAAAGCCAGCAAAGCCCAGAGCTTGTGCTCTTAGTGCCCAGACAGTCAGGGAATTGCTCCAAGCTGGACCAAGCTGCTTAAACACAGTAATCACTGCAGGGAGCCACCTCCTGTTAATCACGGGAGGAGGGCAAGGGGCCATCTGAGGTGATGGCACTGCAACCCACTCTGCCTGTCCCTCCTTTGCAGCCTGTCCCAACACAGAGGAGCACTGACAGGCATTTGATGTTCCTATATTTTTTTAAACTGGGGAAAGATTTGTTGTTGTTGCTCTCTGTGAGTTGTTTCAGTGAGAAGATATTTTACTCTAACAACTCTCTCCATTTTGGTATTTCTCCTTTGCTCACTCTTTCCTTCGTTCATCCAGAAAACACTTGTAAAAGAACATTTCTGGAAAAACAAAAGCAGAAAAGGCAAAGAAGAAAAAAAAAAGTCCACAAAATCTCTCTCTCAGTCTTCTCAAGTCTATCATCCAAAAGCCTGTATCTAAAACTAGGGAAGATGAGGGGAAAAAATTCATGGTGGTCCTCTGCTGCATTAAGAAAGCCTGTTCATATTGAAAGACATTATTTTCATAGAGAAACATCCAACAGGTACAAGGCCTTCCTTAGCATGTGTGAAATGCCTTTTGGTAGGTAAGAAATGTACCTCTGTTTCAAACATACTTTTAGTCACCTAATGACCTCACTGTGTCCACAGAAGAAAGCTTCACTCCAGGTTAGTTCAGAGCAGCCTTTCAGAGATGTTCTGCATGTGCTCCCTCACAAAGTTCATTCTGTTCTCTCTGGCTTTGCCCCTCTTATGGACGAGAATAAATTCACACTGAAACTATAAACTTGCCTGAAGATACCAGACAGTTGACTGGAGCTGCTGATCTGCTTATTCCAATTACAGTGATATATGGGATTTCCTGCCTACCATAAAACAGTCAATGCTTTTCCCTGCTGCAGCACTTCAGTGGAAAATATAATCATTTCCAGAGTCAAGGGAAATCATCATTGCAGTTCAGCATCAAGAAGTGCTGGCCCTCCTCAGCAGATGATCACCTCATCATTGCAGAGACTGCCGAGGGAGAAGGGCAAGAAACTCCAAAGGCTGCTGATGTTCATGGTTAGGTTCATAACAAAGATTTCCTTGCATCATGTTGAGCAGAGGATCCTAACGGAGGCACCCTTGAACTCGTCTGTTACTGTTGAGTATGACACAAGGGACTGGCTCAGTTCAGTCACCTGAACTTAGCACAGCCCCATCAGTCCAGTGTCCTCTTTGCAATAATGCTTGTGCTGCCCATGGGGCCCAAACAACAGCCAGGGCACTTCAAATTCATCATCATGACATTTCTGAAGGTGATCCTCAACATACTAAAAACAAAACAGAAGGGAAAGGTCTTCTTAGATTTAAGAGCAAAATATTGCAGGATCACTATAAGTCACACCTCAGATGACCAAAGCCTCCATTGGCTCTCCTGAGGAGGTGGGAAATTGGACTTCTGCTCAGCAGAAAGCTCTTCCTTCCTTCTTCCAGAGAGGAAAATAAATCACAGGACCTTTCACACCCCACACAGAAGCTAACACAGAAGGGACATGAAAATATTTGCCAGACCTTCTTTAGAGCAAAGGATATGGAAAGAAGGTCCAGGTTCCCTCTACATGCTGCAGTCCTGGCATGGTTTTACACCCCAGTGAGGCAGGGACACAGTGTCAGGAGTGTACCAGATGTGCTGAAAAGACCCCACAATCCAACAAGATGTGCATGAGTGGATGTACTGAGCCCTTGTTAAAATCAGACCTCTCAGGAAGGAGACATCCTGCTGGTCCGCACCTGCACTCATTGCCCATGGCACCAAGGAGGAGATGATCTACAAAGAGACAGTACAGCTGACTGCCAAGGCTCAAACAAACACAGAGGTCCTGGCCCTACTTACATAACCCCACAGGCCTTTGAATCAAACTAGGAGGAGATGGGCATGAGGAGAGACAGAGGATTAAGTCATTATTGCTGGTCTCACCAGTTCTTGATGAGAAGTCTATTTTGTTCCCCAGACTGACTTTGGAAGACTCAAATCTTCCCAAACAGAGTCTCGCATATGGTCAGAATTTACTGACTTAATTTTGGAATTACATAATATTGGTATTTATGAGCCAAGTATTTAATCATCAGCTGAAAGAATACTAGTCCCATTGTTGGCCCGCACATTACTGTGACTCCAGAAGCCCAGGGCGGCCCATTCCACTTCTCTTCATGCAATCGATCTGGGCCTTCTTTAATGAGTGTGATATTAAAGCTGCAAGCAGATGGGTACAGCAAACAGTATGTGGAGAGAGAAGGAAGCAGTGGGGAACAACACATTCCCTTAGTCCTTCATGCCTGCAAAATGTTACTATGCAAAGAGAAAGAAATTTCCCTTGCAAAACAGTCAAGCTGAGCTGACTGGTACCCGGGTGCTACTATCTGTGCCCTTTGGAATTACCATACCAAAACAAACCAAAGCTTAGTGTTACAGCTCTTCTCAAAGGCTGGGTTTGATACCTCTCTGCAAAAGGAAAATTTTTTCCTACTTAAATCTGAACCTGTCTTCAACACTGAAAACGTCAACATTTAGGAAGAGTCCTTACAGTCTAGTGTATGACAGCGACAAACTTTGATGAAGTACAAAGCCCTGCTTTTATTTAGCACACATGGCACTCTAAAATTACTCTAGGATAATCTGCAGCTTGCAAAGGAAGTTGTCCTTTACCATTGGCAGACCAGTTCCTCCGTGTTCCTTGGATATCTGTACCACTGTGACTATCTCAGATAATCAATAGCCAAGTCATGGAGTATATCCCCCATCTCTAATTTCAGGGCTTGTGTGGGGCACAGTATCCTTTTGATGGTTTTACTCAGCCTCACTCAGAAGGTTTTGAAAAACAAAGATTTCTGCCCATTATGTATTGGCATCTTTGAGACTGGTCTTGAGCTATTTTTAAACACATACAGCTCTGTGACAGGCAATGCATTCAGCTCTTCAGCTCTGATCCTCCAAGACACAGAACACTAAATCAGAAGTTAGCACAAGCTTTTTAAAAGCCTCTGCCAGCTCCAGTTTTATAACCCACTTTACTTACAAATGCAACCTCTCCAATCAATTTTGCTTTCAAGATTCCCATTTATTTCCTTCCCTCTGCCCACACTTCTACAAAATGCTAACGTGGGTAGAGACAGCTCTTCCAAAAATGCGTATCTCAGCATCAAGTTCATCTGTCACAGATGCTCACATCCTCTGAGCCAACCTGGTAGCACTTTCCCAAACAGTATCAAAGGGAAAAAAACCCAAATAACTAATGTTCTGATTTGGTCTGACCAAGCAGTGGTTTACTCTGGGGATTCAAAGAAAGAGGCAGGAGAGACAAAACAAATTATCCCTGCTCAAGGTTTTGCCTGATTCCTATTAAATGTCCCAGGCTTAGGCCTTCTAGCACTTCCAGTAGAAAAGGTAAACAGCTTTTCAAATTTCAAGGTTACTTGAGAGAATATTGCTTGCAGGACAAGACTAACATTGTGGTTCAAATAATATTGTGGCAGAACACAGCAAGTTGGAAACTGCAAACCCCCTATACCTGTTCCATTTTCCATTGATGCTGGGAAGGATTCCACCAATGAAATGAATCCAGATCCAATTTTGTGAAATAATAAAAAAACCAACTTTATAACATTTCTTACTCCTGTGTGCATTTTAGATATGTACACAGTTAAAATAACCATTTAAATTGATATTGCACTCCTCAAGTTTCAACTGTATGTGATAGAAAACAGTTGAGGTTAGGGATGAGAATTTCTATGCTAACTTCCACTTTAACTGGCATAATGATTATTTGCCAGAGTAGCTCATTTGGAAGAAAGTTCTCTCTTCTGCTGCTACTTGCAACAAATACGAATAGATTTAGGTTTAATCATCCTTGAATAGAGTGCATCTTAATGTAACTTTCTATACTGCATTACACAGTCCTACAGGTCTAGGCAAGTGTTATAACTAGACTGAGATACATTGCTTTTCTACATTTTTTCTTCAGCATGTGACACACAGTAAGTTCCTATAGACTGAGGCAGCTGTAAAATGCAAGTCGAACTCTCCACTGAACCAGCTCATTTCCCACATAACATTCCAGGATCCACTTTGGACTTTTTGTTTTTGTTTGTGGACTGTAACACAACCCAAAGTATTTTATTCCTTCAGCCAGTCCCACTCTCTCTTCCAAAACCTGATGAGATCCCCTGCCCAGGACAGAAGAGCTGGCATCTAAATCTTAACCTTTGCATACCTACAGTATCCAGTGGCACAGATACACTGTAAGACTCTGGGCAGGCACCTCATCTCCTTCACCGCTCATATTTTATCTTATTAAGACTCCAGCAGTATTTTGACATAGTAACTGCTTCTTTGAACATCCTGTTCAACAGCACATAGCACAAGACACCTTCCACTAACGCCTGATCATGTTCCAGCCTCTTGCATGAAGTAAGAAACTCCTGCAAAGATCTTCCTCTCACCTTCTCTGGTGGCCAACAGACCTGTGTATCTGGCACTCCCAAAGAGGAAAAGCAGAGGCTGCAGATTTCTTAGCCTGCCTCTCCAGTTTTATTTCTTTACTTGAAGAGGTAGGGTTTGCAATCTGGCAAGTCAAAGAGGGAATGACAAAAATTAAAGGAAATCCTTCTCTGAAGGGTAAAGTGTGCTGGCACCAGAAATGTTTTGATTAGGGTGACCAGATTATTGTCACACAGTGCTTCAAAAATACGTGTTATTCATTGAAAATGAGGTAGAATTAGCCTGTTCCTAGAAGTCAGCGAGGCCAGGGAGAGCAAAGCAGGTGGTGATTCTTGATCTGGAAACCAAAGGATGTGCATTTAATTAGCTAATATATTTTGTTCATCACTGAGATGCTACATCAGCTTCCAGTTACTACAAAGCTACAGCTAAACATTTCTGTTGGAAGCAGCAGTGTTTTGTTTCTCCCAAGTCACATGAACTCTGTCTTAGAGCTCAGTGCTTACTGCAAGCTCTATTACAATTCACAGGATATTATGTGAAGTAATCCAGGACTGCCAACAGCAACTACTGCTCAGCAAGAATCCCAGCAAATAAAATCTCAAGTATAATTACCCCTGGCTTGTCTCTTCTCTAAAAGTAGCAAAGTTAGTTAAACATCTCGGTTCGTTACCTCCTGCTGTGGCCCATGCTGCTCATAGGCAGAATTTTCGCTTTGCATCTCTTTTCACAATGCTGCAAAGCAACCAGACAGCAGAGCTGCACGAGATGTCTCCACTTGTACAGGAAACACTTTTGTTACTCTGCACTGTCTCAGACACAGCATAAGAAACCCCATCTGAAACTGCTTTCTGCCGTTATTACAAACCACAGTGCAGAAACAGAAATGGATATGATTGCAGCATTGTGCTTTACAACTACATGAGCTGAATTTCATACACACAGAGGAGAAGTAATTTCCAATGAGTTGCCTATCTGATTTTTTTTGTGCCTTTTCTGTTTGCAGAGCACACCAGGAGTTTTCATCTTCCCTGAATTTATCCATTTCTCAGTTTATTTCGTGAGTGCTTTCTGGGGTCTATTCTCATATTTTAAAACTTGCAACTTCATAAATTTAAGTTGCTTTGCTGAGTTGAGAACAGGCATATGTATGGATGTCATTATCAAGGTTAGAAGTCCTCTAATTACATTTTTGATGTATCCAGAAGTTCATAAAACATTTTGGACCTCAGAGGCTAACACAGCTTTGCTCAATAGCAGTCCTTTAGCTGGGGATCACAGTGTTTGAGAGAGCAGGCAGAGTTCTTGGTGCTCATAATGATGCTGGAGAAAAGGAAAACCATACACACAGAGAGCCATGCTGGTAAAGCCTCTGGTTTAGTGAAAGGTGAGCCTTTCCATCCGCACACCCAGCACCATCATTTTTGGCAGCAGGTCAATTCTTGCTAAGCTACTGAAACAGACAAATAAACCTGAGCTTAAAGCAGAGAGGGCTAATGATCATGAAGCACAAACATGCACTTAAACACCACCACACAGAGGATTGACAGCTGTGAAGTGACGGAACTCCCTAATTTCACAGAGATTCTGTATCAGCTGTGCTGTGTCTTTCCATTAGGAAGTTCAAAAGAAAGTTCAAAAGGCAGAGAAAAGAGAAGAAGCCCTAAAAAAAGTTTGTATGTTGGAAATCAATAGAAATTAGAGGAGAAGTGAGAAGAGAGATGTCATTTGTAAGTAGTTTAATGTTCTGGCATTTGCATTGCCTATTGATTAGAAAGGGCAAAAAATGCAGACAAGGATAGAGGTGCCGATAACAGGAAAATCAATGGCTTCTTCATACAACTCATTCCATAGTAGTGAAGGAGATTTGCTGTTTTGCAGAAATCACATCAGCTGGGAGTGAGCTGGCACGATCTCCTATTCCCAAAGGAGGAGAATGTCCAAGCATTTCACCTCCCACCTACCTCTCATTAGCTTGTGCTGCTCTTGAGCCCTGTGGAGCGAGGAGAGAGGAAAAAGCCCATTTCTATTCCTAAGCCTGTTGCCAATGTGTTGGCTGGCCCTAGGCCATCATTTCCATAAAAGAAATTCGATGAAACCTCTTCCTGCTACCTAAGTGTTGTGCAGCCCAATTAGTGAATGCTTGCATGGTACTTTGAATATCCCCAACTGTGGAACCAGCAGCTGTTACTATAAATACTCTGCTGAGCACTGAGGACCACACTGTTATGCTGGAGCTGAGGAAAACCTCACACTGTGTGATCTGTTTAAGAGTTGCTGCATTTATTTTACTGTGTACCTAGACACAGGCAAGGAGCTAACAAGACAGCCTGGTTAGATACAGCAGGTTTATGTCATTCCATCAAAATAACTTCACCTGACCGAGGTCATGACCTGGGTCCTTGACAGTTGGGCCATGTTATCATACTTTTCTGATTAATGTGAAAACAGGACATGTGGAAGACACTTTCTTTCTAAACCAAGAACACATGCAGGAGTGACCACGACAAAGGAAGGGATCAAATCCCCATGCTGTCTGCAGAATACACAGAGAAGCGAATTGCTATATTCTGCATCAAGGACACATTCAGCTTTCAGAGAAACCTCAGCGATGTCACCAACTTCATTGCTCTTTGACTTTGTCACCCAGGCTTATCTTAATATTGCACTAAATCTGCTGGAATTCAGATGTTCAATAACAGAGCAAAAACAAGGCAAAGCCCCTGAACAGCCAGTGTCCAAGTCATCTTGCAAACAACATTTCTAAGCCATCCTGGGCATCTGACAACGCATGTCTACAATTGTGTTGACTCAGCCAACTGCCTTGACAAGAAACAGAGTGATCCCTTCACTAATTGACTCATTAGTAGAGATAGAGAGGCATCCAGATCATGACTCATGCACTCTGAGACACCTCACCTGGGATAAAATGAACATGACCTAGAAACACTTTATCCCTGTTGCTGTTGTTGCCTACAGCAGTGCAATATGACTCCACCCAGCACGTCAACATGTTATCTATGTATTTTTGTCTGGAAGTGGTGAAATCTCTAGAGAAAACAGGAGACATCCAGACTGACATACCTCTGCTCGCAAACAAATGGCTCTTTATAGCAGCTAGCAACTGATACTGAGAGCAAAAACATCTAAACTAGTAGCAGCCATTGCTTTGTGATCTTTTTACAGCTCCCCCAGTTCCTTCCCATGCAAATTTGCTTCCCTGGAAAAATCAGAAGCAATTTGACTCTTGCTGAAGCATTCAGTCACCACTGAATGCTTCAGCAAGTCCATGCAGAATGTGACGCTGCAAACACTGGTGTTAATAGAGGGAGGGAAAGGGAAAGAGAGAGAGAGACACTGTCCCTCAACAGCCCATGTTATAAGCAGAGCCAAGGACTGACAGGCCCTGCCAGCCAGAGCACTCACCAGGTTGACGAAGTCCTGGTAGCAGATCCTCCCCTCAGAGTTGCTATCTGCCAGGGCTAGCAGGACCTCCAGCTTGTGGGGATCCAGCTCCGAGCCGTGTCTCTGGAGAAGGGAGCGAAACTTCTCAGTGCTGATGTAGCCAGTGTTGTCAGGATCAAACTGGGATAGGAGGGAAAAGTGCCGCAATTAACAATTCCATGTTATACACAACTCTGTCCTCCTATGCATTCATCACCTGCTGCACACCCACAGGGACCCAGGGGCTGCTCTAGGCTTTGGTGACACTGCCCTGCAATCACCCAGGGACTGGAAAGCACCCTGCTGCAGAGAGGGCTGAGTCCAGGCACCAGCATCCACACCACCATCCTGTCTCCACCCAAGCTTCAGCTATGTCAGCTCCCTTCACCTTCCTTCCCTCTGCATCATCATTTCTCTTATCTATTTTTTATGTGTCTTTCTATCTGGAACATCAAGCAAACCAGCGATGCAGTTTGTGAGATAAAATGCACTGAAAACAGTTTTACTCCTCTATTTCCTAACACAATTGCACCACAGGAATATGCCATCCCTCCTCTAGCCCTTTCCATGCTCTGTGTTTCTGACAGTCACCTTTCCAGATCACCTCTGCAGATGCCTTCACTATGGTAAGTGCTTTCACTGCTGAAGAGCTATTTTAAGACTTTCAGCTGGGAAAGAAAATCTTTGGACAGGCAGCAAAGCAGATGAACACCATGTCAAACTAAAAGTGACAAGGCAGCCCCATGCCATTTTGGGAATGTAAACCAGAGTCATTAGAAGGAAAGTCCCAGGTGAGACCTGGAGTGAATCCCACTCTGACCAAAAACATCACTGTTTTCCCTCAGCCTAAGTGGCTAATCTCCTAAAAGTGCCACTGATGAAAAGAGACACCTTCACAAGGCTGTCCAAACTTATGACTGATCCAGTGGCCTCTAGGGCTCTCTGTGAGGGGCTGCCAGCTCACAAGCCTGACAAAGCCAGTGCTGGCACCATGCCAAGCATGTTTCTTATGTGCTTCGAAAATTAGTGGCTGCAGGCAGCCAGACCAGTCTGCACTAGCCTTGGTGCAGTCTGATCTCTACCAGTTTTCTGTTGCTGGGAGATTTTGCCTTTGATTTCCCAAACTTGGCTGTGAGGACCCTGGTGCTCGCTGGCCTCCTTTTGTAGATAATGATATCAAGCTTGTTGGCTGGATTGAATGGCTGTCAGGGGGCAGGGTGGTCAGGAGGGAGTCTTTTCATGGAAACATTTGGGACATAATAGGGCCTTGGCAGAGCCAAAAAGGTCCTGACAATCCTCGCTCTTTCCTAATGGAGAACAAAAGTTGAACAGGCGCCGGGCCTTCTATCAGACACAGTGGAGTAAAGGCTGCCTTGGCAAGGGAGGAGGTGGGAAGGAGGATGTGGCAGAGGATGCAGCCTGCCAGCAGCAGGGCTGGCACGGCTCTGCAGTGAGCAGAACAGCTATAAAACAGACCAGCCTCAGGCACGGGCAGCTTGTTTAGAGGCTGCAGTGCCCATGTGCGAGGATCTGGCTCCATCTCCTTCTGGCCTGAGCACCTCTGTCCCACTGCCCTGCTCTCCCCAGCTGCTCGGCTGAGGAGGAGCTGTCTAACCTGAGGAGGGGAGGACACAGCTCCTTGCTGGAATAGGGCTGTCTGCCTTTTGTCAAAGCAGCAGCCCCTCTGTGAGGAAGCTGCTGGGGCAAGTGGGTTATGCAAAACAAGATAAACCAAATGATCTGTGGACAGTCAGAGCTGGGCACTGTCTCCTGTTCTCTGCCAAAGGTTGTCCTGCCCTTGTGAGGTGACAGCTGGCACTCAGAGCCAAAGGTGGATTTCATCAGTTGTTTAGTGTTAAACAAAGGCTTAATATTAATCCCTGCGGAAGTTTAGCTCCCCTACTCTGGCCCACGCTGATGCTTTGAGTTAACAGATCAAACTCTAAAACCAACCCCAAAAGTCAGGGCATCTGCACTTGGGCTCACCTCTGATGAGTTTTGGCTCTTGCTGTGACTCTCAGGCCAGCCTGTTTGTGGTGTCCAGACCCAGACACACATACCCAGGAAATGAAGTATTATTAGCACAATACCTGAGATGACCTTTCTCAAGGAGAATTTGTAGGAGCTGAGAGATGAGTCATTCAGTGAATGGATCTAAGACCTGCAACCCCACAGATACTGCTCTGTTCATCCCTATTTCCCAAAAACATTTGACCTAAACAACATCCTACTTAACTGCACCACTTTAACTGTATCTTGATATTTAAAATATAAGAACCTAGCTTGTCTAAGACAAAACCATTTGCTCCTTGAAGGCTTAAATACCTCTCTACTTTGAGGGCCAGGGTCAGCACCCAAAGTGCAGGACTCTCCCCATGCTGTGTGCTCATTGTTTGATTCTGTAGGAAAGACCAAGGGCTGCAGCTACAGGGAACATGGCTGTTCCTTCAAAGACCAGATGAGATACAGAGCTGAAGCACACAGGCCCCCAGAGCACAAAAGAGCTGCTGAGATCACAATCCAGACTTTTCCCAGACTTTGTTCTGCTTTAAAGCCTTGCAAAAAGAAGCATTTTGTAACCAAGAACAGAAATTACACAACGGCTTCAGAGCTTCAGACCAGCCCACAAGGACACACTAATGACTTCAGACTCACTAGTGCTACAGCTGATACATCTTGTCATTCAGGATGTTGCTGTTACTGGCTGCTGCCTTCCAAAGGCACAGCTGAAGCTGTAGCTGTCGGGTGGCTACAAGTGCACCTGCTCCAAGGATACTTCTTTCTCACACCAACAGGTACCAGCATTCCTCCTTCAGCTCACAGTCTTGCTGCTTGCTCCACAAAAATCAAAGCAGCGGCAGAAGGTAGCTGGTGTTTTCTGTAGTGTAACTGGGCTATGGAATCTCTTCTCCTCCATGTTACTATATATAATTATTTTTTGGCACTATGTTAATGATACCAATTAGAAATAAGTTTGAAGTAAAACACTGGATCTGAACAACATGAGAGTAAGAGATGAACAATGAACAACTGACATCTGAACTAAAATACCTCAGAGCAGGGTCAGAGCACAGCTACCACAACCTGGAGCAGAATGTTTTACTGTCAATCCCAGATGTAAGGAAGTCCTCTTATTTATGTTTAGACAATTTTTTAATTGTATAGCAATGCTATATAAAAGGCATATAAAAATCTCATCTGTCACCACTCAAAATCGCCACCAATACTTCAAACTGCTTCAAACACTGTTTCTGCTATCCACAAAAATCAAGTGGTTGACCAGGTCCTGCATATCCCGTGTCCTACACATGGCAATTCATAGACTCACAGAATGGGCTGAGTTAGAACGGACTCATCAGGATCATCAAGCCCAGCTCCTGGCCCTATGCAGGACAGCCCAAGAATCCTATCATGTACCTGAGAGTGTTGGACAAATGCCTCTTGAACTCAGACAGGCTTGGTGCCGTGACCACTGCCCTGGGGAGCCTGCTCCAGTGCACAACCACCCCTTGATATCCAACCCAAAACTGCCCTGACTCAGCCCTAGCCGTTTCCTTGAGTCCTGTCACTGATCATAAGATCAGTACCTGCCCCTTCACTGCCCCTCAGGAGGATGTTGAAGACCACAGTGAGATCTCTCCTCATTCTCCTCTTCTCCAGGCCAAACAAATCAAGTGACCTCGGCCACTCCTCACACGGCTTCCCCTCAAGACCCTGCATGATCCTCGTGGCCTCCGTTGGACACTCTCTAATAGCTTCATGTCTTTTTTATAATGTGACGCCCAAAACCGCACACAGCACTCCAGGTGACGCTGCACCAGTGCGAAAACATGTGACAGCAGACTCAAAACACTCGGGTCCATAAATTATAAAAGAGGCAACTGACCTTTGCTAGCCTCTTCATGCATTTATCCATGACGATCTCCTTCAGGGCCAATTGTCCCACACGCCCAGCCGAGCATCAGGGTCTCACCTGAGGACAGACAGTGCCTGCAGGCAGCAGCAGGGCCGTGCTGAGCCAGGCTCCAGCCCCACTGGGAGCGAAGCTCCCACAGCACAGGCACCACGGTGCCTTCCCTCAGCACAGTTCCTTCTGCCTGCCCACGCACTTGGGCAGACAAGTGATCAGGGATGAGGAAGCCGTTTGCCACCCCCCACCCCCCCAGACAATAGGACACTAACGGCAATTTCATGCAAGGTTTCCTCCGCATTTCAATGACAATCGCCCTTAACTCCCTTGATCCTCAACCAGGCTCTTAAGCAAAAATGTAAATATGTTAATGACCGTAGCAGCCATCTGACCCAGGATCTTAATTCCCTGGCCCAAAACAAGCTGTTTTTCTCCTGTTTCTTCCTTATATTGGAGGAGACACACCACAAACTAAAGCTCCCACAGCAAAACTACAAGAGAAAAGTAAGGTGAGGGGGCCTCACAAACTGTGATGAAAATAGGAAATTCGCTTGAGGAAAGAAAATGAAATCTCAAATTGTTCCTCTTCTTTAATTAAAGACACATCAGCCACGGCTGAGTGAGCAAGTAGGGTGGAGGCTGGTGCTGCAGACAGACAATGGGTATCTTGGGAAAACTCAGACATTTCACAGAGTGCAGCCAGCTGCTCCTCTCCCCATGGCAAACAGCCCTCAGGGGCATCGGAGCAGCTGGAGAGTCAACAGCTGAACTGGGCACAACAGGAGGGTCCTTGGCTGGCTTTAGGATTTCAGGAACAGAGTTTGGTACCACCCGTAGTTTCCTTGTTGAAGGGCTTTGTCTCGACATCACCCAAGCCACAAGTTGTCTTTGCAGTGGGCAAGGCTCCAAGCAGCTTCATCTAATTTGGAAATTGGCCTTGAGTTGGACCAGTTCCTTAAAATCTAAATCATTCTAAGCTCTGGTGCTGTCTTCACTACTGGGAGATACTGGCCTGGCAGTGTCAAGCCTCCTGGCACTGACCCCAGCTCTGCTCCAGACTAGGAGGTTCTGCAAAGAAATTGCCCTGAGCTTTAGCTTCTCCTCCCTATGATATAGAAATGACGACAACTGATTCATTTCTCACCAGAAAGGAGCTCTCAATAGTTGGCCTGTTTCTTATTTACATGTAGGCCCTTTTCCACTGGAAAGGGGGAGTCAATTGCATGCAACATCTTTTCATCTCCAAGGATTTCAGAAACCACTCTGAGCTTTGCTGGATGGAACTCAGACTGTTAGTTGGCACTGCAATCTAGGGATGCTTAACGATCCTGCTCTCTCTTCCAAAGGTGAGAGGTGTATGTGAGAGGAGACCCAGCAGAGAGGAAGGCCAGTCAAAGGTAAATGCATATCCCTCCACCTTGAAATCCAGCTTCCCACCATTTAAAGTCACCTCATTTGAGTTGCCTGAATGCATGTGGTAAAACATTAGTGCTGGCTCCAGTGACGCACACTTGTCCCCCCTGTAAATAATGAATTTACTCACCACTGCCCAGACAATATAAAGTGATTAAGGGCTGTCCAGCAGTACTTTTAGGGCATGTTAGATTGCTTTGACCTGAGGTGAACCCAAGAGCTGGAAACATCACCCAGCTCTCAAAAGCCAGATTGCTTTTAAGCACAGAGGATATTACCTCACCAAGCAGTGCTCCCAGGCAGACCTGCTCCCAGGAAAGCTGCAGTGAGAGCACAGAGCTGCCCAGCTCAGCACTCACCTAGGCCAGCAGGCATTCCAGAGAAGAAGGCCTGTCACCTGGATTTGGGTAAGTGTGTCTCTGCATGCAACACATGGCAAAGTGGAGATGGAGGGGGTTGGTGTAAGATGCCCTTTTCCCTGAAGAGCAGAGTAGCCTGAAAGACCAGGTTCATGAGCTAGTTCATGGCCAATCTACTGAGGTATTTCTGTTCTAATTTATTTCTCCTACTGTCTTAGGCATAAAGACAAGGAAGGGACCTACATTACTACCATCTGTTGTTACCTTCTGCAGAAGCACTTCATCTAAACAGACAGTGGAAGCACAGATTCAACAAGAAAGAGAGAATCAAAAGATTCAGGAGTGTGGCATCACTCAGTTCTGAGGCAGACAGGAAAGAGGGCTTGGGACTAGATTTGATTTTTAGCATTGCCAAGATTCCTGGAGGGAGCCCAGAGACTTGTGTGACGTTGTGATCTCCCCGTCTATAGTGCACAACCACCACACCTGTGCTCATGTGATCCAGCACAACGAGGGCTGTGCAGCACTCAGAGTGTGGCTGGATGATGGCTGCAGTGGCAGAGGGCAATTGCCAAGCCACTGGGCCAAGCAGCACAGGGACACTCTGAACAGAGGTGGCCTTCCAAGGAGGTTTCAGGTGCAGAAACCTATCCAACTTTCCAAAGCCAGTGACAGCTGGGCACCACACTGAGCTCCTTGACTCTACAGAGGTCACGCCCCTAGTCCATAACCACCGTAGGCCAAGCAAATCCTGAACTTGGAGACTCCAGTAATTTCTGACCCACAGCTTGCAGGGAAGCCTATCATGCTCAGCCAGGTACCCAAATTCATGTTTCCATCTCCATGCTCATTTTTAATACAACTCTCTTTCTTATCCTTCCTCTGCCTGCAGGTTTCTTGCTGCAAGTCCTTGCTAAGACACTGAGAGACAACAGAGCTGAGAGGCACTCACAGGACCCACTGAGAGGGCTTTCAGTCCTCAGCCACCTCCACATCCCACCACTCTGAGCGATCCCACTGCTTCTCTCCAAATCAGCCTCCTGGAAGAATACTTCCAGAAATCAGCCTCTAGTCTCAGCTGGGGAATTACACACAGTGTTCAAGCCACCTGGAACTAAATTATTCAAAATATACCACTGTGCTGGCTTTGAAACCAAAGTCACTCCCCAGAAAGAAGCCAGGGTAAATAGAAGCTCCATTACCAGCAGCACTGACAGGGAAGGAGATGCAGCACTGAAAGTGAGGGAGATAATTACAAGATTAACGAGACAGCATAGGTGGCAGGAGATGCCCTCCATTATGCCACAAGGCTTAATGCAGAGAGACATGTTTATAGACTGAGCCTTCTCCAACTCTGCTTCTTCCTGTTTTATTATTTATGTCAGTGCATTAAGACTAATGGAAAGAAGCTGAAGCACTCTAAAAAGTCGCAGGTGGGGTTTTTTAGGTGAAAATATTATTTTTAATCTTGATCCAGCACTGTCAACGTTGCACATTCCTGCATGGGTGGTTGTCCTCAGCTGCAGTAACAGGCTGGGCAGGCTGCGACCCAGACTGGCGAGTGATGTATCTGACAGCACCAGCCCAGCTCTGGTGCTATCTCTCAGTTGTGGACAAGATGAAGCCAGCAAGAGACCACCTAGTGATTGTTGTGACCAAACTCACCTGAACAGTTAAGATCTTTTCTTAAATGCTGAGGCAAGAGGTTTAACACTTTGCAGAGCTGCTTGTCAGCACTGGCCCCAACATCCTTAATGTATGAGTGCCCAATCTCTTGCTCTCCTTTTTGAATTCCTCTGGTTTTCAGGCCTCCACAATCTCCTGAAGCAATGAGTTCTGCAGTCTAGATAAAATAAACCCCACTTTTCATCTGGACGGTATAAGGCATTAAATATCAAAAGCTGAAAACAGCAATATCCATAATACCATAAGACACGTGATATTCTCATTTACCACCACACAATTATTATTTATGTGGTTTTAGACATGTCTGACTGGAAAATCTCAAAATTCTGTATTAATATTAATTACCTCTCTCAGGGCTTCTACGTCATGAGGGGACATAATATGTAAGTTACTTCATTCAGATCCAAAATGCAACATACTCTGGGTGAAATGCTGCATTGATTTGGATTACATAACTCAACAGAAGACATAAGTATGCATAGTCAATCTCATAACTGGGAGACAGAGAGGCTCTAATCACTATTGCTACAAAGAAAGTAATAATAAAAACCAAAGCAAACCAGAAACTGACACACAACAGTGAGAAGAGCTGTTCAGTGGGGGCTGTATTTCAAGCCAAGTTCCTGCAGTCAGATCCCTGCTTACCCCCAGGTCAACTAATCATACATAAGATTTCTGTAAAATTCACTGCTATGGGTAGTGTCTCCTGTCACAGCTGCATCTATGCTAGTACAGATGAGGCAGATGAATCTTCTCATTTAAAACAGGTTTTTGGTCTGATATTATCTGGAAAAAGTTGCAGAGGTGGTATCAGTGTGAAAGAGTCAGGGGAGTTGAAATTATTTCTGTTCTGTATGTGGACAAAAGCCCAATGAATTATCTCTATCACATGATGATGATGCATTTTCTGTCCCAGCAGTAACTCTGGAGAATGTTACACAGCAGCTGCTGAAGTTAGTTTTGAATCAGCAGGTCAAGGTAACTTTCATCCAAAAGATTTTAAAAAGTCATTACAAGAACTGATTTTCTGCAAGTCTGGGAATACTGGAAGAACATCAAGATCTGCTTGCTACCCTTCTTCCAGTTTCGAATCAGCAATGCAACCTTTCCAACCATGGCTCCAAAACTCCTGTGCAATCACAGTGACAGGCATCCACCCTGCTCCCTAAACTGCCCGGCATGAATTTAATGGCATACAGCAGGTCATTTTGGTCTAACAGCAACCCATGGCAAAGGAACAGATGACTGACACTGAGTAACACATACTTAAAGGAGGACTGGTCTGATATCAGTCAGAATAGACCACAGAAAACAGATTATGTCCAGTTGATATTATCTGGATGAGAATACAAACTTGTTGCAGATCATAAGACAAGGGCGCTAGGTAGGACTGATTTCTGCAGGGCATCTGACATCACCAGACATCCCTGAGTCTGAGGATTTACTGTGACACAAACTCAGGCTGTCACACATTCAGCATGCTGAAATCTGGCTATTTGACAGGCCTCAAAAATAAATCTAAGCCATAGAGCCACCATCATATGGCAATGCCACTAATGGGGTCCCACAAGAATTCATTCTTCCTCCTACAGAATTCTCATTAGTGACTTAGGAGCAAACTTAGGAAAAGTCTGCATTGTGCTCACAGATGAGTTAAAGCAGCAACTTACTAAGCATGAGCTGGGTCTTTTGGTAAATCTGGGTACTTGCAAACAATACATATTACATTAAAGATAAATAGAAAGCCATCTGGACAGAAGCCAAGAATGCCAGCCAGTGTACAGAGTGGGGAATGCCATCTTCAGCAGCTCCCACTTTTGGCAGGGGGAAAAAACCCCTTGCATGTTATAGTTGAGTTGTCTCAAGGTAACACTGCCTGCAAAAAAGGAAATGTGACCTGCAGGTTTGTAAATGAGGTGACATTACCTCTTTGGCACTTTTTACTGGTACAGTCTGACTGGCTGCACTGACAGGCTCAATTCATTACCTTATGAAAGGGAAGGTTAAGCAATGACTTGATTGCCGTCCAGAGGAACAGAAATTTGGCAGTACAGGATTCTCCACCAAGAAAAAGGTATAATCACATCTAGGGGCTAAAAGTAAAACTGGACAGCTTTAGATATGAGTAAGTTGATTATTTTTACTATTAACAAGTTAAACATCTCACTAACTTCACCAGAAGTTTTACAATTGAATGGCAAGTTCTCCTAGGAGATGAGGTATGGTTGAGGTCGAGCAGAAGACCACTCAGAAAACTTTCTTCCCTACATTAGGAGAGACTAGATGATCCCAGCAGTTCTCTTCTGATGTGACAGCAGGCTATTAGGGTTCAGAAAAGCTCAAGCTAAACAGATGCATTTAAAGCTCCAGCTAACAAGTGCCAGAGCACCTGCATAGCCAAAATGACCCACCTGTACTGGAATTCAAACCACTTCTGCTAAACAGACTGGGAAAGGTATTTAATTCATCCTGGTCTTACAACTGGCTTTGCTCAGTCATGGGGACTAGAAGCTATCAAAGAAACTTCTCTGCTTTCCAAGCGTAAACTGGAGCTGAAGTTTAAGTCAGCCTTGTGAAGAGGTACCACGTGATTCCCTGCAATGCCTTGTAGGCACTGGCATTGCACTGCAATGAAATAACCATCTCAAAGGTACTACAGACAGGCTGGTTCCAAATGCAACCTGGAGCTGGGAGCATTAATTATTCTCTAACTTCTACCATTTAAACACTTGAGAGCAAGAAATCCTGGCTTGCATCTTTCCAGGGTGATCACAGGACTTAGGCTGCAGGAAGGAACCAGACTGCTGGAAGCTGTGGTGGTTTGCATTGTTTCGTAGGCGATCTGTCCAAATCATTCCTGGATGACACCCAGACTGCAGGTTCCCTGCACTGAACTGCAATAGTAATTTCTGCAGTGTTTGCACTTCACCAGTGTCTGCTATGTCAAATATGCTTTGGTTTAAGGGTAGAAGAGATTTGCCCAAGTGCCAAAGTTGCAAAACGACAGATCAGAAAAATCAAGCTGGATTTTGGGTTCCTATATGCTCTTACTGGGGACAAGGGACAGTGTTCCCAGAGTTCTCTCTGCCACAAGTTTTCAAACAGAAAGAAAATGTGTCTGACATTTTAAAGGCAAATAAACTCCACAACAGGAATGCAACTAACTTCATAGGAAGAAGTGCTGTTCATGCAGGGTTCCCAGTCCAAGCCTTGCTGAGGCACAGAGTTCTGTCTGCAGATGGCAAGATGCAGGACTGGCCTGGGGCGAGATGTGCCCTGCCAGGTTCAATGTCTCTGTGGGGCACAAGCACAATGAACGGGGAATCCCTTTTACACACTCACCAACCTGACAACAAACCCCAGCATGGTTTGAAATCCCACTTTGATACAGTTAGCAGGGGAAAGGGTCCTTCTCAGAGAACTGACCAGTCCTCCCAGAGCCTGGCCCTGCCAGGCTGTATCAGGGGCTCCTTTTAGCCTCATCAAACAGCAGTGGATGGTCCTTTCACAACCTCCCATACAACAGAGAGCTTGTCCTGTCAGTCGAACCTGCACACACTCACAGAGCCCCTCTCCTTGCCTGTCTCCACCTCATTTCTGCCTCCTTTACTGAGCTGATCAAATTTCCCACATGCACAGGGCTCACACAAACTTTCAGAGCATCTGCTTCCTCTGACAAGCCTGTCCACTCTTCCCAAGCTCTAATACTCCCCTTTTACTTGACCAGACTGGCTTGAATGCAGTTTAACCATTCAAACCTGAAGACCTCCATGGGCACCCACAGGCCAACAGACCTCCTACTTTGTTTTCATGCCACACTGCAGCAGAGACCTGCTCCTTCAATAGCATGGGGTGATGTCTGCACACTGCTGGCACTGTGGGAGCTGCAGGGGACCAGCTCAACAAGCTGGAAAATCTTTGGCAGAGGCTGTGGCCGTATTTCCTGTGTCTGCATCACAAGCACAGGGTTGTGGCTGCATTGAGACCCAGAAACAAGCCCTGGCTAATGCAATTCACAAGCTCTGTTTCCTGGGGAACACTTAAAACACACATTCGAGTGCAGAGATGGGTTGACAAAACTGATACAGCCTCCAAGTAGATGATTTAAAAGAAGGAAGCAGAGAAGACACAGGCAACAACCATAATTACAGAGCCAGCATAATTAGGAGAATTCATGTTATGTTTCTCAAGAATAAGGAAATCCAAACAACCTCCCAAAGAGTCACCTGAGAGCTGCAACTGCTGCAAACAAAAGGAAAACAAGCCAGGAGGGAGAGACAGAAACATCAGAATGAACAGAAAGGTTAGGAAATTGCAATACTCTTCCTGTTCATGCATCATTCTGACTCTCCAGGAAGTGGGGGGAAAAGAAGTCTTCTCACCTGCAGGGTAACTAGAGAGACAAATCCACCCAAAACAGTCCCACCAGACTTCCACTGAGAATTAATTAGCTCCTCAGTTGGGGCCAACTTCTAGCAGAGCATCCTCACAGAGCACGCTGCAGACTGCTGAGCTTTGGATGGTCACGGAGAAGAGAGTGCAAAGACACAAAAGGAGGACTGCGGAAGGGGCAGGAGGAGAGGGCAGCCCAGACTGGCTGAGGGGAAGCCCAGATGAATGGAGAAAGGAAAGCAGGGAGGTGAATGAGCAAGAGGTGATGAATAGTAGGGAGGGCATGGAAGTTTTACACAGGGCAGAGAGCAAAGACAGACCTTGAATGGGAAAGACTGAAAGATGCCGCTTGAATGGAAGGGGAAAGAGGGAGGAGAAATGAGGCAGGGAGAGAGCTGAGCAGCACAAAGTGAAACAGTGCAGACAGAACAGCTTCCCACATGGACTTGACAAGGCCTTAGAGAGGCGGACAAGTAAAACAGCATGAACTTTAATCCAGGAGCAGAAAAGCTGCCTCGAGCAGACAGCGCTACCACCGTCTGTCCCTGTATAATCCCTCCACCATCGGGCACCTCCTTTGCTCCCAGCCAACAAATTCTCATGAACCTAGAGCAAATCAAACAGCAGCTACCAAAGGTCAGACTGCCCCCATCAAAGGGAGCTGTAGCAAAACTGAACCAGTGACATGGAAACGGCCGATAGGATAAAGCATCAGGATAATTACAAGCAGCAGCCCAAGAGATGCAAGTGTAACACTGCTCCAAGGGCGGGAAAAGATGCAGTTTATATGCATGATATTGTTATCAGCAGTGTTATTTGCAGGACTTTTCTCCCACTTACAAAGCAAGGATAAATTTTTTCAAAACAAAACTTTTCCAAGCAAAGAGATTTCCTGAGATTTCAATCATGCCAAGACTTTCCTGAGAATTTCCCTTAGATTTGAACATTGATTGTTTAGAAGTTCCTTCAGATTCTAAAAGGCCAAAGCACTGGACATTGCCGTTTTCAAAAGGTTTCCTTAAAAATTGTCATTTATATTCCTATTCAGAGTGCCCAGATGGTTCAGCTCAAATCAAATTAAATATTTTGCTTGAAAAGAAACAAACAGTGTTTCCCCCTGCCTTTTGGTGAATTTCAAACAAAACTCTCTGTATCATTATTCATCCACCTCCTCCCTTTGCACAGCTGGGGAAAACAAAGCATTTAAAAAGAGCACATCTTATTACTTGAACCTCACTGGCAGAGCTGAAAACTGGATGCCCTCTCATCCTTTTTGGGTGGCCAGTGTCTCTGTTTTCCTCCTAGGTCTATCAGTCACTCCTGCAGGAACATGTGCCAAAGCTATTTTCCCAATGCAAAGCAAAAGACACAGTGACTCAGCTTAAAAGGGATAGTGTAAGGCCTTAAATCATAGTGTTTCACTTCATATTTGTAAGAAATAACCACTTAAAAGCTAATTCAGTGTCTGGAGCACGTTTTGCTTGCTCATAAATAGACTCCACTAACACATAAGCTAAAATGAGAGGTCATAGAAATGCAGTAGAAGGCAGGACACTCCGTGCAAAAACAAACACAATGGAAAGAAACCACATTTAAATCTACGACTTGACCCTACTTTGCCTTTTCAACACATCAGGGAAGTCAAACATACAAACTGGCTTTTAAAGGGTTGCTAGAGGAACCATGAGGGGCCCATCTGTGCCTCAACTTGAGACACTGTTCTGCCCCCCTCTTTTTTGATGTACCTTGCACCAACCAAACATAACAATACCAGTCTGGGTAATTTCAGGCAAAAAATGTGAGTGTTGCGGAGTCAGAGCACAAGCAGCATCTCATCTGAGAAAACACATAAGGATTTCTTTCCCTTCTCCATGTCCTGCCAAAGAAAGAACAAAGGAATTCCTGAGATATCTGGGCTAGATCATCAATCCCTCTCAGAGAGATCCAAATATATAAGGGCAGAGACTTGGGATCTGGCTGTTAGCAATCAGGTCTCTACGACATAGTACATTTTGAAATGATAATTTGTGCTCTTTATGATTCACAGTGGTACCACCTCATAAAGAGTTCCACTTTTGAACTGGGAAACAGGCAAAGTAATTCACCCAAGTAATTACCAAATTATGAATTACCAAAGTAATTTGCAGAGAGACTAAGTATTTCACCCAGAGACGCAACAGGCTTAAAATACTACAGTAGCTGAGATGAGCTGCCTGTGCTCCAGCCACTTCCATGACACACTCTTGTATTGCCATCTAGTAATTAACTAGTAAAAATTCAAAACTGCCAAATACTAGAGGGGGAATATTGAAGGAGCGGGTAAGATGGAGTAAAGGTGAAAGCATTTCCATGAGGCACGCTAAGCTTGGTGATATCCACAAGCAACACGAAAAGATGGCCAAGAGTGAGAGGCTCTCCTGGAAGCAGCAGGGAGATGAAGACATGGATGTGGGTCCGTGCCGGCACACACACAGCAGGGGCAGGGAGACAGAAAGGCTGCTCTGCCAAAGCTCATAAACTTGAACACTACAGCTTCACAAGCCAGTTGAGCCCATGAAGAACCGTAACTGCAACCAGAAGAGTGTTCTGGGTTTCCATCTGCCAGTCTGGGCACAGGGAGATCACGTTACATGTGGCATCGGGGGGAAGGGAAATATGAATCATTCTCAATCCAGTGAAAGGAGCGAGAGCTGTGCAGCTGCTGCAGTGCAAGCAAGTCCTACCAGCACTAGCTATTGTTTTGGGTCAAGAGATCATACCATTTCAGCCTGCTTCCTGACTTCTGCTCCATCCCAGCTGCTTTCCTCTTGCTTTAGTGCCTGCCTGCAGGAACAGCTAGCTTTCTGGAAAAAATCCAAACACAAGGAGAGGTTACATGTGCCTGAGGGAAGCAACAACATGTGGCAGGTCACCGCTTAGTCTAGAAGCATTTGAGAGGGTCAACACCTACTGACAAAAAATAAATAAATAAATATACACATACACACTATGCAGGGACAGCCAGAAGCTCAGGCGTGCTTGGGGTACCTGGAATCTGCATCTCTGGGAAGCTGGCAGCTATTACATCTGAGTCAGACATGGTCAGGAACTTGCAGTGCCTGAGATCTGACAAGTTATCCTCCTTCCACAAAGGGCTGCTGTAGCACCTGTGCTGGTAAGGACCAAAACAGCCCCTCTCTCCCCATCCCACACCCAGCCTGGGGACTCCAGGTCTTTCCTGCTTCCCAAATCAGTGTCCCATAGCAGACAGCCAAGGCAATGCCACTACCACAGGCTAGTCAATCTTCTTATGCAAATGAAATCAGGGTAATTGGGACAGTTACAATGAGTCCCTGACAGTGTTTGCCTTTGTGAACACCAGTGGTAAATATAGACCGAGCTGCTTTCTAAGGATGGGGTGAGGGGAGAGCTACAGCCAGGGACAGCAGCTCAGCTTCTCACAGGGATGATGAGGAAGTAAGCGCTGTTTAAACACAAGAATGCGCTCAAAAATGTGGACCTGATAGCAAGGAAAGAGGCAGATGCTGCAAATAAAAGTCACTGGCTGTAAGTCTCAGAAATACTCAGGGAAGCACAGCCACTGTGGAGCTGTCCCCTTGCATTCCAACCCTCATTCCACAGACAGAACACTTCCAGAGCATTCACCTCCCTAAGGATCTCAGCCCACAAGAGTCAGAGCTCCCACCAGAGCCACAACTGGACATGGCACAAATACCCCAGCCAGAGCAATTGCTCACAGTCTCCAGGCTGCAAGAGCACAGTGGCTGGTCAGGCTCAGTCACTCCTGCATTAACAACTTTGCTTCAGCCCCATGAATCTCATATATAAGCTCTACTTTTGTTGTAGCCCCCCAGGGCCCATTGCAGCAGCAGTGGAAGAAACCTAAACAAAAAGCAATCGCCCCCTGAAATCCTGTCATGCAAACAAGACTCTTCCCACCCATTGCCACAAGGCCTGAATGGAAAGGGACTGAACACCCCCACCCACCCCTGCCTGGTGGTCTTTTTGTCTCGTGACCTTCCCCACACAAACACAACCCCACAACAATCAGACAGGCAACATAATGCGCCAGCACCGGCTTTCCCAGCCCTTCAAGGCAAGCTGGCGAGGGAAGGGGGGAGAGCTGGGGAAAGCTGAAAGGAGCTGGGCATGAAGAGCAGATAGGATGGGCAAGGAAATACCAAGTAGTGTTTTAATTTCTACTTGTACAGTCCCATGAGCCAGGATAAAAATAATTTTAATGAAAGAAACAAAAGAAATGTCATCTCAAACGGCTTAAAAGGGACATGGGAACACCAGCCAGTATTTTCATACCTAAATAAATAAATCAAACAATGCTTCCAAACACTGTGAACATCTCTTGACATTCCCTTCAAAAAGCCAACAAAATGGAGCCCTTCAGTGCAAACCCTGCTGGTTTTACTTGGCTGTCTTTTGAGATTTAAAGTCTGAGATGAAGTAGATACAAAGGCTTCCCTCTAGACTGTGACAAGATTTTTTTTGCAACTGCTGCAAAGCTGTTGTAGCTGTAGAAAGCACCAACACACAGGGAAATCCTCCCTGGTGTGATAGCTTCAAAGCACAGAAACTTTCTACCAGTCTGTCCTGAATATGGAAAAAGAGAGTAATCACCTGTGCTACTGACAGCCAGGAGCAACTGTGCCTCCAGGCCTCAGGTTGCCCTTGCAAGGTAACAGATACCTTTTGGTTACTGCAGGACACGTATCACCTTTGGGAAAGAGCAACAAGGGTTTCCAAGGGCTTCTCAGGAGCAGACCAGGAGACCAACCAGGTAAGGGGGAACTCCTAACCTGAAATGCCCTGGGACGTTGGATGCCAATCAGGGAACAAGAGAATCCCGTGAAGGGACAGGTACGCCAGTTCTGTTTCCCTGACTGGCCCGTTGATTTCCCTGCCCCTTTTTCCCTTACGTGTCAAGGTCCTGCCCATGTACTGCCCTTGTGCCCTGAGCCATGTGCTCTCTCTGTCCCCCTCATCCCCACATACAACCCAGTCCCATGCTATGCAGCTTCCTCTCTCTGCCTTGGGGTATCAGCCTGTGCTGGTCCTCTCTACCTTGGGGTCACCATGTGAATAAACATCCTCTGAGGTCCCCACGCGGGGAGCCTTCTCGCCTCCTGTATCGCCGCCGTGTAGCGGAAGCTGAGAGCCAGCCGGGGCCATGCGGGGCACGCAGCCCCGCTGCGCTCTCCGGGAAGCTCTGCGGCTGCCACACCATCGCAAAGAAACCACACGGGGAACACTGGGATACTCCCATGCTCCCTGTGCAGGCACAAGAAAAAATACAGACTCCACGGGAAAGCAAACCTGATAAAACAAAATGAAATATAATGTCTCCGAGCCTGGATTCAGTGAGCTTAGTAGGGCCCTCGGCTGTGCTTCAGGGCACTGGAAATACATACCAAGGACCTTTACAAGGAAAGGAGGCCGTGCTTTTGCCATAAGCTGAGATTTGTGTCCCATGAAATCCTGGCAGCTGAGGCAGTAGCAGAAAGCAAAGCCATGGGAAAGCACTTGTGTGATTTACAGACACATTAACCACCTGGGGAGCATGACACGGTAAGAAATGACAGCCCAGCTCCTCCTGCCAGCACCCCCACTATGCTGTTATCGTTATCACAGCCTTGATTAAAGCCCTGTGACCACACAGTGGAAACCACCTGACCAGGTGTGAAATCACCTCCGTGGGATGGTGCAGCTGATGTAAACAGACAGAAAGTCTCCTCCAAGGCCATGTGCAGCAACTGCGTACAGGAGGCCTCTCCCAAACCCAGACCAGACCATATCTGGCCTGATGTACTGATCAGAGGTCATGGAGCCGCAACTGACCCTTGCCCATGTCCAGATATGAACTGGAGTAACTGGAAGAGCAGCAGCACCAAGCTAGCACACAACTGGCAAACTTTCCACAGCAAGGATACTGTCTCCTGTCAATCCACTGCAGCCTTAATCCTCCATGGAAAGATCCCAGCAGCACTGTGCTAAGAGGCAATCTTTCAGGCCAGACGTTAACAATTAATGATAGCGAAGATGACGGAGGAAGGGACAGATGGAGAACAGATATAACCAGGCTCTGCTCATCACACTGAGTGACTTGGAGGAGCTGGACAGGAGATACACAGACAGGATTTTTAGCTTTGGTTAGCCCTCAGTAAAGTACTACACATCACCATGCTTGGGACAGCTAGAAAGCAAGCCCATGGCCATCACCTTCTTTTCTCAGCATTTCTTTGCTGGAAAATCTCACTGCGTAGAAAAGTGTTCATTGTAGCAAGTAAGGAAGTACCACAGACTGGTTACTTAGCTGAGATTAATTCCCGTCCTATTTCATTGCATGAAAAAATTAATTATACTATAGTCTTTATTATGGCAATTAAAATTATACAGCCATTTTAATTGACCAGCATTGCTCGCTCCAGTTCTCAACTCTACAGAGTTTGGAGGCAGCTAAAGTAAAAATTATTTCAGCAACTGCCACCTGGTGTCACCAGAAGGAGAAGGTCCTGATGAGTAGTTTTTCCATTCAGTCTTCTCTTCCCAGGCCTTGTGGTCCTGGTCTCAGACAAGCTGAAGTGAGAATCCCTCCTACACCAAGGAAAAGGGACATTCTAGATAACTTTGCTCTGTGGTGGAGAGCTGATGGGGAAGGTGGGAAATTTCTTGAGGTCATTTTCAGCCCTCAACATTTGACCATTCCTTCTCCCTCGGGGCCCCGCGAGCTCTGTGCAGGGCTGTGAGCTCAGGCAGCCCACTCAGCGCCAGCAGAGCTCAGTGACACCAGGGTTCAGTGGCACAGAGCTGGTGGTTACAGTGACCTGTCCACAGTGCACTGCTGCCTTCTGCAGCCCCAAGGGGTGACTGGTACCCAAAGCTGCCAAATACCTTCAGCTGCCACTGAATTCACGGACTTGAGAAAAGACTCATGAGAACCTCACTTGGGGGACCAAGCCTCCAGGAGAAAGGCAGCTGAGGTTTGCCTACATGCTTGCTGATATCCTTCAAGGAAACACAGAAGGTTTTTTATAATTTGAAAGATGTGTTTATACTAACCCAGAGCAGGCTGCAGATCCCTGCTATCACAACTAGCCAGCTTCAGAGCCAAGACATCACCAGGCATCCCTGCTTGCCTCTGGGGGAGTTTTTTTTGAAATGCCACAACGAGAGAAAGAAATGTCATGGAGGTGCCACCCACACTCTCAGCCACTCCACACTGCTCCTTCACCCTGGTTCTATTCCTGCTGCCCACACAGCAAATCTGGCTCTTTCAATCGCCTTCTCAGAAACACAGCAAACCACGGTCATCTCCTCAGGCTGCAAAACTGAGACACTGTTCAGGGTAACCGTGGCACACATCCCTTGAGAACAGACCAGGCAGAGGTGGATGCAGTACCCACAGGGCAGCACATTATGACAGCAGTGATAGACTTTCCACAGCCAAACTCTGTTGTGCTGAAATCACCAGTATCTGGAGGGGCAGGGGCCAAGGATGACACAAGCAAAAGATTTTTTGCCTGACGTTAAAGATGCTGGCTGGTAGCAAGGCTTGGATCCAGCACTTCACCTTAGAAAATATTAAAATAAATCATAAAAGCCTCAGGGGAAGAGATCATTTGAGTCTGGATATTCCTTTCACCTTGGCACAATTTTATGGTGCGTATCACAATATTCTCCCTGCATATTTGCTACTGCCCCTTCAGCCCAGGCTTGTGGAAGTGATGAAAAGCTGAAGTATTTGTCTCACAGTGCTAAAAGGAAAACAAGAAGCACCAATGTTTTCAAAGTGTAGCCTTGCAATATCTGAGGGATCATCACAACCTCATGTGCTTGTAAAATGCAATTTATCACACAAATGCTCTGCCATGGAAGGGGTGCACAGCTTCCTTTCATGAAGCCCTCAGCAAAAGAAATTGAATATTTCAATGTCTGCATGCTAAAAGAAACACCGTAAAATTAAAATCAGTGCAAGTCCTTACCCTTGTGAAACCAGCAATGAAATTAGCATGGGGCCCGAAGGAAGCAAGCGGGGCCCTTTCAGAGGGGCCAGGATTTAATTTTGTGTTTAAAACCCCACAGTGGCAGATCTGTACTTATTTTAATGACCCGCCAAATCTTTTTAGTCCTCTGTATCCTTCAGTGAAAGCCAAATAATGAAAAATTATCTACTAAAACTTGGCTTTTCCTGAAAAATAATATCTGAGCAGATTTCCAAAGACAGCTATTTCTATGGACACCATGAATTTGACTGCGGTGTTTTGTTTTCAGATATCATTGCATTTCCCATTTTTACAGCTTCCTTAGAATAATATTTGATGCAGAAAAAGTTGAAGTGATACTCAAAGACAACAGAACAGCCAACCCTCAGAAACCACAGGGCCTCTCCATTTGTATTGCTTTTTGTGACAAATACAGCCTGACCCACAGAATTTCAAGTAAGAGATCCTCAGGAGACTTAAAAATTCAAGCAAACCATTGCCATGCAACATTAAATGCATTCATTTTTATGAGCATCAAATTCCACCTATTAACAGATCAGTCATCCTCTGCAGCTACCAATTTACATCTGCAGCCTGTGAGCTGCCAAGGGGCCAGTGGACACAAAATACACGAATACATTAAATCTGAAAAAGGAAACTAATGTCCATTATAACTCAACTTAATGATCATGTTTTCTTTAGGAGCAGCAGCAGAGCCCGTGCCTGACAACCACACACCCTGCAAAGGCACCCCAGGTGCCAAGAAGCACTGAACCCTCTGCTTTGAGACTGTAACTGTGCTGCACACAGTGTTCACAAATTAATTACATTCAAGCGCTGTACAAAGAGGGAATTCCTTGGAGCTACTTTCTTACCAAGTCACTAAACCCCTTACTGTTGTACATGGACTAAATTCAAAGGCCTGAGCCTCACCGTGGAAGATAGTTTATCTGAATATACATTAAAACCCTGGATCCCTTTGTCAGGCTTTTGCCAAGCCAGGCAGTATTACCAGCTTTAGTGTAACAGCACTTTAGATCTTGCAACAGCCAGAGTGGTGCTGGTACACCTATTATTCCTCCTGGAACAGAACTGTGGCCTGATATCACACCTATAATTCACTCTTTGTGCACAGCTGTCTAGAAACAGATGCAAGAGAGAGCTTCTCAGCAGCCTGCACCCCCTCCATCACCTCTCCAGTGCCCAATCCAGCATCAATTACAGCTATGGCAAAGAAAAAGGCTTCTATTTTAAGCTTCTTGAAAAGGAAATGGTGCTGCAGGCAGAAGGATGGACATGGGGGAAAGACTCCTGTAAACTGGTTTGCCTTTTTTTCAGTTGGGCACCACACAGGTAGACAACATCTTGATGAATTAGGGGCAATCCCACAATCAAATGGATTCAATTCCTTTTCCGGGTCTGTAGCAGACAGTTCCATATTGCAACTGAGTATGATCACTGATCTCCTTATTCCATTTTCCCACCTATGAAACTAAATGAACTGATACTAGAGAACAAGCTTTGAAGTCCTGGAAGAGGAAGGGCTATTGCAGTGCTGAATAAGGCCAATTCCCTACAACCCACAGCCACTGTGGTGACACATGCAAAAACCCTGAGGTGCAGAAGAATCAGGCTCTGAAGGAAACTAAAAAGCTCAGACAAAAGATGAAAGAAACTGAACATGGAAAGTTAATACTGCTTTGAACATTTACTGAACAGAAATCCTTCCCAAAAGTGACAGAACTGCAGTTACCAATCAGGGACTCTGGGGTCAGGCTGTTAGGCAAAGCCCACACCTCCCATGAGATCTGACTGCAGGGCTTACTCAAAGCCATCTCACAGGCATCAGCTACAGCAATATCTTAGAAAGGAAGGGCAGGAGCTCTTAGTTGAGCAGTGATGAAGAAGCAAACACTGCTTGTTTATTCACAGGTCTTGCTACTCGAACTTGTTGCTTCCATCAGATGTCACAGTGACAAGTACCTGTTTAAGAAAAAATCAGGAACAAGAGCAAAACCACCCCCCTGCAGCTAATCCAATTAAGACTCAGGATAAAGTTGTAGAGGTTAATCAGATCTGAGCCTCTGGGTCTCTCTCTGCTGCTGTTTAGTGACATATCTGGTGAGCAACATCAGCAAGAGGAAGGCCAGGCAGAAACACCAATGAGCCGGCCAGCCTCGGGAGACAAGTGCAGCTCCTCCCTTTTCTGCTCCATCCGGGAGAAAAGCGAGGGGCACATTGCAGGGCAGCCCCGTGGGAGAGCTGCTGGGCTCAGAGCTTGGCTGTCCCCTTAAGCCTTACCAGGTGCTGGGATGCTGTGACCGATGGGCTACGTTAGACAACCCTTACAGCAAAGACCAGGGCTGTGCTGACCAGGTGCTGCCAGGTGGAAACCAGGGTGGAAATTCGCTCAGCAAGGAAAAGTTCTACCCATACAACTGCATGGAGCTCCTCTCACCATGTGTTTCATTAGCTGTAACTCTGTGAGTACAAAGGCTGCAGCAGGGCAGGGGAGGGCTGCCCCAGTTCGAGGGGCACCAGCACAGACACCACCTGGACTGTCACAAACAGCCCCTTCAGCACTGGGAGCCAGAAAAAGCTGAGCTGGGGTTTGCACTGAAGCAGCTCCACCAGTGTCAGTTCAGTGCTGACACAGGAATATTGCTCCTGCCGCATCCAAGGTATCCTGCCTACTGCCTGCCCTGAAGTCCTGACCTAAAGCTACCTTGTAAAACTGGGCACTCTGGTTTCCCCAACTCAAGCTTTCCTATACAGTCAGATCTACTCTCCTCTCTCCCTCTTCCTCCCTGTAGGGCAAAAAGAAGTCAGTGGCCTCAGTCCTTATTGCTGAGACCAGCATGTGCACCGTGGTGGTAACAACTTGCTATCCCATCACCACAGCCCTGGGTGCAGGACACTCAGCATGGAAGAATGGACCTGCTCTGGAGAGTGACCTCCCCTTTGGCCCATCAGACTGGACTCAGGCACAGAGGAGCACATTCAGTGGGGAAAGGAAGAAATTTTTTCTATATCCATTTCTTCTGGGCAGGGACAGCACTTGGACCAGAAATTCATCTTCTCTCCAGGACAATACATGCCAGCCTTTCAGGAGGACAGATGGAGCAGGCACTCCAGTGGGATGACAGAACTGTAGTGACAGCAAGATGATGGAAGGTTTGTAAGCAGCATTCTGACAGTGACGCCAGTCTCTCTGGTTGCCAGAAATATTGTGTCAGGCAAATGATTCCTAATCCAGTGACCATCATCTTCCCCCTGGAAGGGAACTGGGTCTCTTGATACCACTCTACCACACAAGACTTTGCTTGCCTCCTCTGATAAACTGTTCCTCCTTCTTGGTAAATAATCTGAGGACAGTGACTGCCACTGTTTTTCAGTTTGTCAAAGGAACTAAGATCTGTAACCCCCAAAATCAGAACTTCTGCCCTTCCTGAAGGAAGTTTTATCCTGCCTTTACAGACATGAAGCTTTATAGCAATAATCCATGAAACTTGTCAGGAGAAAAACTACATTTTCATACTCTGGACTCAAAACACAGAACATTTCAGATTAAAAATAGCTCCGTTTTTCACTGTCTGCCAGATCTGGGAGGGAGGTGAAAATCCACAGGGACTTAATTCGATGCACGAAAAACAGAATTCTATAGCACCGAATATGCACACACATTTATTTTAGGTTAATAATAGCTCTGCAATAATACTTAGCTTTGTGGAGAAAACTAAAGCTGGGATAGACCCATGCTGGCTGGTGCTCCGGTACTGAGTACCATGACAACTCGAGCACATCCATCAGAAAGAGAATAAACAATTTTTAAAAATCTTGTCACATCACAGTTTTCCTGATTTTAAGATGACTTCTCTTTCAATTTAGAAATACCTGCTCCTATATCAGCAATCATGACAAGTATCTTGGCTAAACTGATACATCCTAGAAAAGGACAATAGGAATCAGCAGCTTTGACTCTTAACACAGAGTTAAACATCCAGTATTAGGGGCTGCTGAGTAATGCAGAAGTGATGGGAACGAAGGAGGGCTACTGTAGTAATTTGATTAAGGGAGAAGAACAGCCAGTCATTCCTTCCCTCCGAATCGGTGTTGGATGACAGAGGCTGGATCATCTATACAGTGTTGATAAGTGCCTTGCCACTGGTGAGGAACACAATACCAGGGCACTCGGAAACATCACTGCTCTGATGTCAACATCACAGCTGGCATACACAGAGCATCCCCACCACAGGAGAAAGGTCCTGGGCAGGGATGACTCTTTGCATGCTAACATCAGAAAAACACCTTGGTGTTCCCACAGGGAAAGAGCTCATTCAGCTACATCTGATGAGCAGAGAATGACCTCAGAAAGACTACAACACTCACACTGCAGAGAGCATCTTTCCGTGAATGAACTACCGCAGCTCAGCGTAATTCAGTCTGGTTTAGACTACAAGAAACCATCCAAGGCAGCTTTGTGTCAAACCTCCACCCACACATCAGCTACATAATTAATAAGGATGAAAGAGAGCATTATCCCAAGCTGGTATTCAGAGCCTCAGTGATCGGTAAAGCTTGTTATACTCTGTTCAGCTTTGAAAGTCAGCAAAAGGAACATACTTCACACATTCCACTACATGCTTGGTCATTAAACACAGGCTTATAAACCCAGAAAGTACTGTTGCTTGCAAGTGTGGAGCAATTTTTTGCATGATCTTGTTTGTTTTGCAGTAGGCACAAAAGTTAATTAGTTTTCACAGTTTTATTACTCCTCATGGTCAAATAACCTGGAGCTTCCAGTCAGCTGGAACTGCATAAGGCCCAGAAAATTCTTACTGTGCTTTTCAGGACTGTTCACTAGGGTCATAAATCAGCAGCTGGCAAATGACTTTCTGCCTCTTCTTGGCCACCAGTACCAACACTAGAAGATCTCATAAATCAATGCAGCAATGGCAGCTCTCAGCTCACAGAGCACAGAGGGAATAAAGATGGAAAACACTGTTTCAGATACAATAAAACAATGCTTTGGGAGGAATTTTGGCTATCACTACCCTGGGACAAGCCGTCCAGAGCACTGGTCTTGTTGAAGGGGACTTTGGTTCATTAAGCCCTAGAGAAGACAACACCAGAATATTTAACATGTCAAAGGCAAATCCTGCACACAACACATATGCACAAGACCTGCCCAAACAGTTCCCAGGGTTGGCAAGTCCAAGTGTGATAAAGCAAACTTACAAATTAATAAAAATTCTTCAGACACTTTATTTAGGTTGGAAGGAAGTTATTCCTCCAGCCATGGTCTCCAGGCACAGCTCAGAGACCAAGGACAGCGGCAGCAGAACCATCTCCCACGCTCTCCACAGCAGTCTCCCCCAAAGTGGCTGCCTAAATGCACAAATCCATGCAAAAATAAACATTTCCCCAAGACCCAAATATTATTATCAGAGGACACATGAAGGAAAAATGTTTGTGCCTTCCCTGTTGACGGGGAGGAGAACAACCCAGAGATAGAAATCCAGTGATAGCAGGACTGTGTGCAAAAGCAATTCCTCTATCAGCAACCAAGAGGGAGTAGGTGAGGGAAGAGGCAGCAGCTCAAACAGAAGAAGGAACCACAATAAACACTTTGATTTTCCTCCCTAGTGCAAATGACAAGGCTAAAAACCAACATCATTCCATGGAGGCCACTGCCGGCAGTGAGAAAAGATGCTCAAGTCCCAATTCCCATTATTTCTCAGTGTGAGGGTAAACGTGAGAGGAGTGGCAAGAAGACAAGCATGTGGCTCTGTCTTAGAGCCAAGGGGAAGAACTAAAAACCCACTTTGCTCTCTAAATTCCTTAGGGCCCACCCCATTCTGACACCAACCCCAGCAAAACATACAGTTTATGTCAGACACATAAACAGTCCAGGACAACTGGCACACTTGTTTCCAAGTGCTTTGCTAAACCAAGTCAGAGCATTCAGAATCAGGTCCTCCAATAGTTTTTGTGACACTTCCAGTTTTTCACCTTCTATAATATTGATCCTTTCTCTGCCAAGAGACAAACAAGACTACATCTCACTGGCTGCAGGCTGTCATCAACAAACACTTCCACTACCATTGGACATCACAAACAAGTAGGCTACACAAACCAGGGACTTCATCATCACTGCTACCTATTCGTGAATGATCACTGAGGCAGAGATGTTTCGTCAAGGAACACTACCCTGAAGAAGTGAATCAGACCAGAGGTTTGATGATAGTCACAAACAGTTCTGCCTCCAGCTGTCTCATGCATCTTTTCCTCATGCAACTCAGGAGACTCGAGTATTTGCTATTTACGAAGTATGTCAAGTATCAAAGAACATGAAGAATAGTTCCAAGGAGTAAGATTGATCTTCCTTGTTTAACATCAGTTTCACACATCCTTACTCTTGATGATGAATTGAAAGAATTCAAGGTCCAAGTGAGACTCAGAGGGATCACAAACATTCAGGACTTTCGCTACACTTTTCACCAAGACATACTGTCTCTAGTGAACAGAATATTCCCTGTGTCACCCTGAGCAGCCAAATTGGGGTTGATGCCACCACTCAGGAGACTGGGAGAGGGAAAGAAGTGACTGTTCCCAGTCCTACAGCTTGAACAGGCAAACGCTACAAGGTTTGAATCACACAAAAATCCAGGGCATACAGAAATCAGGAGCCTGTATGTACGATAGTGCAGGAAAACAGCCCATCAACTGAACCCCATCAACTTTGTCTCAGGGTGAGTTGGTACCAAACTGCTTTCAGACCAACACATAGTACAACACCTGATGAGGAGGCAGAAAGAGATCACAGCTTCCTTGGCTGCTGTCAAACACTCCCACTGCTGCATTTAATTTGCAAATGTGCCCCAGTACTTTTGCACTGACTGCAAATACTAGAAAGCAATGGGAACATCATACTTCCTACTGCAGTGGAGAAACATTTGTTTTCCAGGTCTGGTAGAGAGTAACTTTGAAAGTCCTGTAAATGTTACAGGCATAAGTGATGGTGGTGTAGAAAAGCACCTCCAAACTGTCTCCACTCGCTAAGCAGCTGGCTTGTTCCTCTGGAGACGAGATGATCTCTTCCCCTTCTCTGTCATGACAGCACGCAGCCACAGAGCACAATGCACCAGCTGATTTGCAAAACAGCATCAATCCACTCTGTGTTTATGGCTTTTTCTCCCCTTTCTTTCTAAACATGCAGGCTTAAATGTTTTTATTGCTTCAGTGATTTTCTATGTGCAAGACAGGATTTGAGAACAATGCACTAGCAAGGATCTATGTGCCTAAATCCCATCCTGCACATTCAGCTGAAACAGCAGAGCAGAGATTCCAAAGCCCCCCACTGCAGCTGGGATCAGGAAGCAGCAGAGACACAAGGCTCTGGACACAGCTCAACGTCCCTCTTGGACACTGCACTCCAACATGCAGGTTTCTAGGCTCAGACATGGAAGGTACACAAATGTGTAATGAGTAGGAAGTCTCCTGAGGCTTTTTACAAATCTAGAGACATCAAGCTGCCAGTAACTCATGAGCTGTGTAAGACTGACTCAGCCTCCATGTGTTTTTTTGATGTGTTTGTTATGACTCCTTGAAACATTTCGGGAGATGCCTGCTTTTACTGGCACAAGCTTAAGAGTGCTGTGTTTGCTATGCTGCCAGTATCTGGTTCATATTGAAGGCTTCTACTCCCAACTTTTTCCACCAGTCAAAGTCAACAGTCTGTGCACAGGCCGGTGGGATTGGAGAGGGGACTGTCCAAATAGCCAGGGAAAGGAGAAATGGGGTAGCTGATCACAAACCTTTCACGCTGCAGGGAAGGTGTAAATACAATCTCAGAGACACACATTCAGCTCAAGGGCTGGCTGGTGCTCGGTGTACAGAGGTATTAGAAGATTAAGGAGGAACTGAGGGCATTTTTGCTGTTCTTGCAAGAGGCAGGAAGATCATTCATGACCTCCATGTGGCTTTTTCATGCTGAGCAATCTCTCCAGTGTATCGTGGCTAACAGCCAAATCTGGGTATAAGCCCTGAAGTGCTGGGAGATTGCCATCCACTGGGGTCCACTGTAACAACACTGGGGATGGACACAGGCCAATCCAGGCATGGTAAAAGACATTATCCTGCAGAAGAAATAGTCTCTTGGACATATATTTGCTGCTCAATGCCTCAGTTTCCCTCCTTGACTGAAGGAAGGATAAATTCCCCTCCCCTTTCCCAGGCTGTATTCAAAAAAGCCTCTGGCTGAAGGCAGTGAGGAATTGATAATCCAGAGGGCATCAGCAAACCAATCTCCAGTAGAAACAACTCCTACCAGCCCCTTCTTCCCTTCAAGGCTGTCCACAGGATAATGAATTTGAAGGGATTCTTCTTTTTTCCCCAACTCCATAACCCAGAGTGGAGGAGTCAAAGGGTTAATGCTGCATGACAAAGGTCAGCCCAGTTTGGGGAGAGAGGAGAAAGGGAAGCATTGTGGCCACAGACAGCAGCTCCCTGCAACCACAACGCCACTTGAGAAATGTAAAGTGATGGTGTTGCTCAGAGAAAAGGCCTGAGAGCCCGGCCTAAATCCCAGGGCTTTATCACTCACAAAAGCCCAGCCCCTTGAGTCATTAATCGTGTGCTCCATGGCTGGGTGCCTCAAAGAGCAGCAGATGACACATGCCCAGCTGCTACTCCCGCCCCTCCTCAAGGTAGTGGGGCAGAGGCAGGTGCACTCCCAGTGCCCTCTGCTCGAGACTAATCTATTCTCCCTCCTTGTCCTCTGCCTTTCATCTCCTCCAGCAGCCCACGCTGACAACTGTAAATGAGATTAGACTTCAAGGCGTGGGGCAGATGCAGAACCCCCTCTGTGCATTGCCAAGAGACCCTTGTAGATTTTAAAACGTCTCTCCCCTTTACAATGCACAGCTTGGTGGAGGGGGAGAAGGGGGCATATTTCTTGTCATGCTCTCAGAAGCATCTGATATGGCAGACAAGGCAGATGCTGTTTTGGGGCCTGGATGCTAATCTGTTATCACTGTGGACAGTCTTCCCACCAGCACCTCTGATTCCCCAGTCACCTTAGCAGATGAAGTAACAAGTCAATGACTATTTCCTAATCCCAGTTCCTATAGCCTCCTCTTTGCAGCACCACTCCATTTAAATGTGGACAGATGTCCCAGTGAACACTAAAAAGACAGCAATAGTCCAAAATTCAGGCAAGGACTTGAAGGTTAATACAACCCAGAGCTCAAGCCCCCTGCCTATACTGCTGCTATCACTGCCATCATTTCCTATTCCTTATACTGCAGTTTGTGCTCCACCTGTTCCCAGTGATCCAACAAACCAGCAGTGAGACACAAGTTGTTTGTCAGAGAAAGAGGTGAAATCTCAAGGCACAAACCACTGTCTATAGCTCAGTGAGACCTGCCTGGAGAGGTCTTGCAGCCACAGCTGGCAGGGGTTTGGCAGCAACAATAGGCAGGAAAATTTTTCAAAGTGAAGGGTCATGCTTAAGCTCACCAGTGCCCCAGTAAACAAGCTGGAATTTCTTATACAGAGTGGGAAATAGCTCTGCCTGTCTGTGCTAAAGGCTGCCCAGAGAAAAGGGACAGTTAACATAAAAGATCATTAAATTCAACATAATTCCCTTTCTCAGTTACCACCAACCATGATAATAGCTGCCCCAATTTTATGGATTGCTCTGCAATTTCAATCATGCAGGAACCAGCCCTGGATTTAAGGGAGCTGCCAAGTCAGCGTATTTTAAAGCATATTTTAATGTTTTATGAGACCATGGTGGAGCAGGTTCAGCTGCACCCACTGCTGGTAGTGTCAGCAACTGAACTCTTCCTGGCAAGTGAATATCTACCTCTACAGCCTTGTTTCTGAGCTCAAGTTTTCCATTAGCTGCCTACACAGACTGGGTAACTTGGCATCTCTCTGCATTCCCCATAAACTCTGTTCATCTGTTGCCATCACACCCACGTACAAGTCTCAGGAAGGAATCTACGATTTCTAAAGCAGATGCAACAAAAACACAGCCTGGATTGACAAGCAATAGGATCAAGGTGTTGAGCCAGTGAGGAGGGTCTTTTTGCAGAGTTTTGTGTGTGTCTATTTAAAACAAGTTTGTTGTCATGACTACAAACTAGGGTATGGGTGAGAAGAAGTGAGAACTCCAAGATGAGTGCTGATAATGCTAATTCACCCTCAAAATCTCAGCAGCCATGGGGATGGGGAAACAGAGAAGATGATGCAAGCTCTTGACATCTAACAAGGTTAAAAGCCACCTTCAGAAGGCAGGTTTGCCCCAAGAACAAGCACTGTCATCCTAGATAGCCCCTTTCACCCAGCTCAGCCAAGGCCGGATAACACCAATGAGCTGCAGTCATTGCCAAAGCAGGGGCACTGGGGAAATGCAGGCAAAGAACCGCACCCAAGGCCCTGGAGAGGACACAGCAACACAGGAACAGCCCCTCAGGACACTCATCTGCAGAGTCACTCTCCAACCATCAGGCAACTGGGCTTCAGCAAGGACTAGGAGATGTTCTCATGTCTGAGTGCAAGGCAATTAACGGATCTTATTATCACAGAGAGGCATGAAACTGTCAGCAGCTGCTCCTGGGATTGTCACATTTTCAACTTTACCAGAAAATTAACAAAAAAAATGGGGCTTTGGCCACTGGAGAACAAATGAAGAAAACCCCAGGTGATTGCAGAAGGATGAAAAGAGCTTGCTCTGCTCAGAGCTCAGATTCTATACGGAGACAGCACAGAGCACTGGTGCAGGCTCTGCAGAAGGCAGCAGATGCGGCGCTAATGTGTGTGTGGGGGTGGAGGGTGTTTATGAGCACAATAAATAAATGTATGAATCCCTATAAAAGTTCCCATATAAAAGTAAGTTAGAGCTGCTCGAGGGCCATGGCCTCGTAATAAAAACCACATCTTGCAAGCAGAGTATGAGGCAGCAGCTGAACTGTAACTGTCTGGTAGCAGCACTGAAGAGCTGCAAGTCTGCCTGTTCCCCAGCTCTTGGGTGAAGTGCTGACCACACTAAATCCAGGAGGAATTTTGGTACTTGCTTCAGAGTAGTCAGGATTTTGTCCAGGGAGGGGCTTCTTTGAACCTCAAAGCATAGGAAGCAGTTCTGGGTCTGACTTTTTGTCAAATTTAAGTTCCATTACTTCTTAAAAATAATCAATCTGCAAGTGGCTGAAGATCTTGGCTTGAGTTACTGATAGTTCCCAGTGTGACAGACTAGAGCTGGATCAAAACAAATAAAAAATTCCTCCAGAACACATGGTCAGTCACTCCTCTCTCCCAAAATAACCAAGCAAAAAGCACTGCTTTATGGCTGAGCAGCAATTTTTCCATTAAGAAGTTCTGAATTTTTAATTTAAGTTGGGGGGGGTCATAAAAAAACCAAACCCCTTAAATTTTTTACATCTAAACAGAAACCTGCTGCTTTTTTTGTCAGTAAACTTAAATAAAAGTTTTTAAAATACCTCCTCAGAGGAAAAAACAAAAAGCAAGCATTAATAATAGTTTCTTTCCCCTCTCAAAGGATGTTTGTGTGTGCACTGACCTCTCCGTCAGAGTTTTCTGGGATAATGGAGTATAACAGCAACAAGCCACTTGCAGACTCCCAGCCTGTAAATTCCCAACTGCTCTAACAATTTCTCCAGAGCCTTCTCTTGCTCTGCTGGGAGGTGGTGTGTGCAGAGGTCCACATGTCTCAGCTGAGAGGGTGGCTCTCAAACCTCAGTCCCAGCCTATGAGTCAGAAATGCACGTGCACCCTGGGCCACCCATTTCCACTCCAAACACACACCCAGCCAGGTCCTGACTCCCAGAGAGACCTGCAACTGTTCCCAGTGTCAACACACAGGCTTTCTCGAGTTATTAAGACTGTCCTCATGTTTCACATGGATGCCAATCAGAGCTAAACAAAGAGCTCCCCTCTCCTCCTAAGCACATTGCTGCTGGGAATAGCAACCTTGTTCCATGACAAACAGCATCTTGCAATTCACTGCAGGACTAATTGCATTGCTTTGCTGATATAATGCTCCAGGAAGACGTCAGCTTTGCCCACAGGCAACAAGGACATTATTGATTTATTCAGGACTTACGTGTAGTTGTCACAGGTTGCATTCTCTTTGATAATAAAGCCTTATGGACGAGGTTTAAAATTCAGCTGCAGCCCTAATTGAAATATAGCTAATTATCAAAGGTCTGCCTTTACAGCCTGTTCCATTGTTACTGGGCTAATGTTCTGTAAATCCAACAGTGAAACTCTCCCTTCCCTTAAAAAGAAAAAAAAAGCAGGAAAAAACCCCATCTACTATTCAAGCAAGTCCAATGGGAAATTACAGATTCCTCTCTTTGAGCCTGAGGTAGCTACCAGCCAACAGCCCCGTCCCACAAGGACTCAATGACTTCAAAGGATGCTTGTAGAATAAGACTCCAAATTAAGGCCAGTGTTGGAGACAGAAAAATTCAAAGTGGCTGGAACAAACATTCAGCCCAGACCACAAGCAATTTATTGTGCATCCACCTTTTCAGTGGCAGCATCCCCTATGAGCCCTGGTGAATTCAAACACTCCACACCATTTAGATGTGATCAACAGTCACAATACCCAGCTTCCAACTGCCGGCTGACTGTAACACAGCCAACATGCTGCAGTCCAGACACGTGGATTAGCAGTTGGTCACAGCTAACCGGGTATAAATGAGCACTCATCAGAACAAGCAGCCCCAGCTAATAGCTGAATGATAACAGGACCCCCAGGGTACCAAGGACATCCTTTTGCAGGCTGTGCCACAGCTTTTGGCTTTGTAGTTCAGCCAGACACAGACGTGAGATTATTGCCTCATAAAGCAGGGATGAAATCCCATCCGAACTTTATTGCTAGGATGATTCCAGCATCAGAGCAAGCTCCCTTACAGAAGGTGACATTTACATGCACGCACAACAGCACAAAAGTTTATGACATCAAGAGGGTGCTGCAGTTTAGAAGCAAGTCAACCCTAGAAAAAATACCTCTGTTTATAGCTACTACACATTTCAACCTGGCAGATGGAAGGGATACCACAAAGCAAACGTGTCAGAGAAAGCAGCTAAAAGCAGTATTTACAAACTAGAACCCACAACCCAAAATCTCAGCAGCTATAGCTCAAAGCTCTTCAGAGCTGTGCTCATTTCAGCTGGCTACAGATCTGACCCAAAGTATTCACCTGACACAACCACAGTCTTTGGTACAGAAGCAGATTCTTTGCTAATCCTGTGCAAGTTTAAAGCAGCAGGTCCTCCCCGGATGATGCAACCCTGCAGAAGTCACTTTAGCAGCTGGGGAGCCATTTCAAAGAACACAGTGCTGGTTTTACAGGTCTTAGTCTGCCTGCCTGAAAGAAAAGATCCTTTAATCCACAAGCAAGGACAGCACAACTGGCAGCAAACAGAGCACCTGCTGCAGCACCCTGGCTCAGCCCCTGCGCCGCCAGGGATGGGCTCACTCCTGTCCCTGGCTACTCAGAAGAGGAACTGAGAGAAAGGCCCAAAGCAGCTGTGATAATTATGACTTGCACACCAGCATCCTGAGAACTGGGAGCATGGAGCACCTTACTCGTAGGCTGTATTTTAAGTGCAGGGAAAAGCCAGTACAGAGGAAATTAACCAGAGGTTAGGCTCTTTGCTCACAAGACAGAGACAATATATCAGTTATTCACATACCTGATCAAATAGGGCTTTCCAGTGCTGAAAGGCAGTGCATAAGGGAGGAAAAAGAATAAAGAGAAGGTATAAGAGCAACGACATTAACATGCAGTAAACTGTAGAAGTATATTCTAACAGAGAAATAACCAAATGATTTAATGCCATTTCCAACATCCTTCTTCATCCCAGAATCACCTACCCTTCCGGAGGAGGAGGCAGGGGAATCTACCAAACACAGGGAGAACAGTTTTCATTTACAGATCCAAATTAGGATGAACTCAAAACATTCACGAGTTAATTGTTTTCTCCCACTTTGTCTATTTGCAGGCAAGCAAGGAACAAAGGGGTTTTTACTCACAGGGATCAAGAAAGCTCTGTGTATATTGAGGGAAGGGAGGAATTAGCAATGTTTTTCCAGATCACTTTCTGAGATCCTGTGGCCCAAAACTGACCCATCAATTGCCTTGCTGGGTTGTCAGAGCCCTGTCTGCTGCCTGCTCCTGACTCTGGCTTTCTGCAGGCTCTTTGATAACCCATCAGTTCTCTGAACCTCACGTGTCCACATCTGAGAAACAGGTAATTCCTCTTGTGCAAGGTGGGAGGGTGGAAGGCTGGAGAGAGCCCACTGCAAGGATTCACCCCACAACTTTTGTTCTATCAGATCTGCCTTAAAAATGCTGTATAGGAGGAAGCTCCACTTCAATGCTCACAACCATGTGAACAAGTCCTTGTCACCTGGAAACAGAAAAAATAAACTGGAAACTGGCTCTGATTTATGCTTTATAGAGAGACTGATGTCAAGTTACCTCCCTGATCCAGACTTGCTGCCTCACTGTCCCATAGAACAGAGGAAATTCCTAATGAATTGTTTAAGGCTCTCTCTCATCTATCCTGGATTTAGGAGCCAGTTGAGAAGACAGCAACTTCCATGGGGCAGCACTGGGGTAACCACTGGCTTGGGATCCCCAGAAACATTTGAACATTTGCACATTTCCAGCTCCATTGTCTGAAGTGCTGTTCAGCACAACATCTTTTTTCTGCCTCATTCACTTTCCCAGAAAAAAAAACAAATGAATAAAACAACAAACATCAGACTCTTAGAAGCAAATCTCCTCACAGTGCTATTAGCAAAGCAGAAGTCTGGTGACAGTCTTATCTAGTCCTGGAAGAACATTTCCTTTGACACGGTAGGCAAATCTAAAGCCAAATTGACTTGAGAAACAGTGGGGTATCAGGCCACTGAATTCCTTTTCATTACTTAAGTTGTTGGCTCCCCTCCTCCCTGTGTCTCTCTCCATTTATAAGCTCCCATTTATCGTCATAAATCAGCCCAGCACTTCAACCAGAACACTTTGGGACTGCCTGAATCCTGGCTTTACAGAATGCTGCTGTGACAGCTGCAATGACATCACAGCTGAGCTGTTATACACTGTCAAGGCTGTAACAGCCAAACCTCCACTGTGTTATATTTTTGTGGTTAATATCACATAAAGAATATAAAGAACTGACCTTGTGTCAGTTCTTGCTGGCCAAGCCAGAGAGCTTCCATCAGGCAGGCTTTCAGATGTAATAACAACAACACAAAATCAACCCCCAGTTAGGTCTCAGGGGGGCACAGAGTAGCACAGAGCAGTTGAAATTTTTGGAGATGATGCTCTGTAGCCTGCTTGTTTCAGCAGGAAATCTTGGCGGAGGAGAAGGAGGGCATTTACACCACTTCCTGCTTTTCTGACTTGCAGATGATACATGATACCTCAGGCTTCTGTCACATCATCTACAGCCGGGTCTCAGCAGCTTCCCATAACCAGTGCAGCTGCAGGCTTTAGTTTTGTTGATTACGGAAAACAAGGTACCAGAGTCAAATAACAATGCAAATAATGGCGAGACACTGCAAGCTGGATCTGACCCAAGCTGTCCTACCTCAAGGTCAAGCAGCAAGGCAGCAGTGGAACTGGGATGAGAATCTAGACTTCACCAGGGACAACTCCTGTCTCAGGAGCCCAATCCTGCCAGGCACTCAGCACTTCAGCATCTCCTGGGGCCCCTGGCAGGATTGAGTTGCTAATGGATGCATTTGTGTAGGCTGGAGTAACTCCAAGGGGCCCACGTGTATCACAACAGGAAATCTTTCTTGTAGGACCATCCAGACAAGCAAAAAAATTGTCACAGAAGAAAAGGTCACAGTCTGATGTCAGCAACTACTGGGATTTGGAAACCTGGACTGTGAAAGCTCCTGGAAAGCCACCGTTTCCAAGTCAAAGCTACACAGGCCCCTGAGTCAGGCATCTCCTCTTAGGACTGTCTAGCAGTGTGGTAGCAGAGGTCAAACTGCGTCACATGCTCCCTCCTGACTGCAACTGTGCTCAGGAATACAGACTGGGGAATGCAGCTCTAGCAAGCAACTGCACTTCCTCCGCTACCCTCTGGGAGGAAAATCCAACAGCAACCGAATTCTAGGTGATTCAGAACGAAGGGCTGGAGGGTGAAGAGCAGGCTCTGTCCCTAAGCATGCCCGGGTGGCTTCCTCCAGCAGCGTCAAAAAGATAGAGAGGGCCGAGGGGATGCGCCATTGCTGGAGGCTCAGCTCCCAAGCGTCCCTTTCATACTGGTGCAAGACCTGAGCCAGCGCCCGCTTCAGAAAGACATTTACTATCTCTACTTTATGTCTCGTAGGCAGGAACAGCCCCTGCACTTACCGCTGCAGACTGAGCCGACACTTTGCAGTCCTCATCCCAGCCGAGTTTGCTGGGAAGGAGAGCTGTGAGCAGTCCTGGGACGCACCAGGAATGCAGGACCTCTCACGTTCACTCCCTCCCAGACAAGTGCACGGCGAGCTCCTGCCTCTGGGTCCGGCAGATGCAGAACAACTGCCTCGGCTCTCCAGGCACTGCCACTCAGCATAGCAGGAAAAGATTTGGAGTGCGCAGGACCCCTTCGCGTCCTTCTGGGTTGCGTGAGCAGAGAGCCGGTGCCAAGTTATCCCACCCTCACGTGCCATCAGAGCTCGGAGAGTGGAGAGAAGCCATCAGCTCTGCCGAGCCGAGGACAAAACTTGCTCGACTGTTTGTTGCTCAGGGGCTGGAAGAGAGAGCAGCTCCCGAGAGCGAGAGCATCTCGCGTCTGTCACCCTCCGGATGGCTGTGACTCTGGAGAAGCTCTCTGTCCCCTGGCAGCCCCTCGAGCCAAGGCGTCAGCCCCTCTCCAGGCTCCAGAGTCGCGTTTGTGCGCAGTCCGCTGCCCCTGCCCGGCCAGCCGCAACCCACCGGCATCTCCCCGCCGGACGCGGGTACCTAGCGAACCGGGAGCCGGTCCGGGCCGCCGGGGCTTCC
>WEIT01028013.1:658-13226 GCA_013389985.1 Dryoscopus gambensis | reverse complement strand
GGCCGGCACCGGGCAGCCTCTACGGCCCGGCCCGGCCGGTTCCAGCCCTGCACTCCTGCCCGCGGACAGGTGACCAGAAGTGCCGGTTCATCGGGGCTCTCTGCAAGCGACTTCTCCGTCCCAGAGTCTCACCGTGAGGGGCTGGTGTGGGGTTTTACATCTTTTACCACAATTGTTCCTCTATGTCAGGATGGGCAACTTAACCATCTGGAGCCTGGATTAGGAACTTGAGGAATGCCTTGACTGCCAGCAAAAATCCAGCAGTTTTAGCTTCTTCCAATCAAGTATAGAAAGAGCAGGTTGGCAAGGGGGAAGGGCGAGCAAAGCCAGGCTGATCCACACGGTGCCAGTGCCTCTGCTTTCTGCTAAAAGCCAGACAGAGCACAGAGTCAGAGCAGAGTCCAGCACCACAGGCCAAGTTTCTTCATGCAAATGTCCAGTACCAGATCAGAGACACCTCAGGCATGAGTACAGAACCAAGCTGGAAGTCCCTCTTCTCTCTACAATTTGTTTAAAAACCAACCAACCACAACAACTAAAATTAAAACAAATCCAGCTAGAATACCTCTGGAAAATGAGCAGGATCTTCCATCCTGCAGTAGCAGAGCATACAGCAGAGAAGTAAAACCAGGACCCTTGGAACTGAACAGAACGTTTCTAGCTCAGGATTCAAGTAGGAAAATGACAACAAAATAAAAACTCTTCTCAGGTCTTCAGTGCAACTGATGAACAGGAGGGCTTCTGTCCCCTTAATGACATCAGTGAAACACAGCAGACTTTATGCACATTTAAAGGCAATTCCTTGAGCCATTTCTTGCTGGTCTAGAGCCTGTCCAGCCTGCTCTCCTGAAGCATAAGAACAGGATACCAAATCCAGCACTTCTGAGAAGCACTAACCCGCTTCACTCATACAACACCACTCCTGCCAAAATATTCCAGGCACTAAACAGCGATTATACAATCTCTTTTTGATTGAAAAACTAAACCTCATCAAAACTTCAAAACAGATTGATAAGCAAAAATATGCTATGCCAACAGAAAGAAACAGCAGTCATTTAAAGATGTCTGTAGGGAGAAGGGAAGCAAGTTTTTACGGTAAAGAGAGAATAAATGAGCTGAATTTCAGGGGTAACAGGTTCCACTCAGTTGGGGACTGTATCATCTCTGATTCCAGATGCTAGTGGGAAAATGCCAACTGTGAAGTCGAACATGAATACAATCAACAACAGGGAGAACCCTCAAAACTCCTTACCTTAACACCAAACTCCCTCTAAATTGGGAAATTGCTGCAAAATTACAAGTTCATTTTTCTACTCTAAGGACTGTTTTTCACTAGTGGTAATGATAGGTTTCTTTTTTTTTTTTTTTCCCAGAGAAATATCTCTGCACATTGCACATATGAGCTAGTGCTGTGCTATAATTGTCACAGAAAGGAAATTAACAGTATTCTAATGAGGAGTTTTGTTACAGACAAATTATCATCTTGTAAGTGTGTGAGAGCCTCTTAATTTAGAATGTCATTCCTCCCTGCTGCATACCCTGGTGACTCTACCTTGGAAGACAGTAATTGCTAGATAAACTGGGGGTTTGTGGGCCACCCCGGAGCAGATGCAGACTGAACATGGAAGGGCTTCAGAAGAAACACAGACAGAGATAATAAACCCGAATCCATTTTCGCATTCAGTCATATAAGCAACTTTTATAGTCCAAATCTTGCAAACAAAATGTAGATGTACATCCTCCCTGAATTGGAAGCGGCTCAAAAGGTCAGCTCATGAATATGCAATAAACCCCCCTCAACGTAGGGACTCAGCCAACATCTGTTAGCTAAGCCCTCTGGAACAAATCTAAGCAGTTTGTTCACGGGTCCTTTCTCCACCCAAAGTAGCCCCAAAGGACTTTAACAAAACTTCCCAAATCTGACAATTGGAACTATGTGGAGCAACATACCCAGCTTCATTTCCATACCAGAGCTCAACCAGCTGGCCAGACTTGGGAGGCAACTTCTGAAGGAAAATGCAGCATTTTGGATCAAACCCCCAAAACACTGCACATGAATACAACCTTAGGAGGAAATTAGATAGCATAGCACATACACAGCTGGGACTGGATCAGACCTGTCAGATTAACCCCTTCAGACCCAGGGAGATGGCTAAAAAACCTCTATGGACCACAGATGGTTTGAGACTGGGGTTTTAACTCAAGTCCAAAAAGTTAACAGTGGCAAAGGATTCTTCGAGGATCAGCTATACTCCTTGTGCTGGGACAACACAAGTTTACCTCACAGAATCACTATGAATTGGACTATATGTGCTGCCTTTTGGCTTCCCCCGACTCATGGGTACTGTCCCTCCTGAAGAGAAGGAATAGTGGGAAAAAATAAAGTCCAACCTTGTCTGTGATTGTGTTGAAGGACCATCCTCCTGACCCTCCCTGTTTCATGTTGTACTTAGAACTTTCCAAGTCCAGCACTGAAAAAGCACTCTTGTCTTTCCATGTACTGCTCTCTTCCGCCACAGTAGCTGTTATTGGTTGCAGCTGGTTCGAATTGTCTTTTTGGTTATAGTTGGGGAAATAATTAAATCTGCCATTAAACCTTTTTAGGGCAGTTGTCTTAAAAGGGACCTCTCGTATCAGGTCAGCCTTGAGGTATTTTAAGATGTGTCTGCTTGTTTTTACCTGTCACCTGCTGGGATCACAGCACAGGTTCATTCCTAAACAAAAGAATTGTTTGAAATGGAGACCAATCAGTAAGTCAAAGTTAATTTCCAACATAAGATCAACTCTTGCTTACTACTATTCCTGAACTGACAAGCTTTCCCACAAGAGGTCAAAGCTGAGGGGTGAAGGATGTGTCTCCAAGGAAGATGAATCAAGGTCTTTGTCCTCTCAGTGACTTTACACCATGGTCAGACAATTCATGCGTCAGACTGAGCAGGAAAAAATGGGTCTGGTTGTGGAAAATACAATGAAAGAAGCTGTTAGAAAACTGACAGCACCAGAGGAAAGAAAACAAATCACTGTCGAGAGTAAGTGGACTGAAGTGCTGCACCTTCTTCCTAGCACTTAACTGCAGTAGCTAACTTTTGGACATTCTTCATCACGTACTCCATAAGAAGAAGAATTCCCCCTCACGGTAACTCTAATCCTCACAGGATCCAGGAGGGCTTGGCCAGTGGCACAGGGACATGATGACTCTACCTGGTGGCACCGGGGCTCCCTCAGAGAACACTGACCACCCGCCCGGATGGGACCACAACAGAGCTGGATACCAGGACTTGTGTGCACTTCCCTAAGAAAATTCCTCTCTGCAAACCACTGTGGAAGGCCTGTTTTATATAAGCAGGCGGTGATCCGCTCCGTCCCTCACCTGCGCTGGCCGCTTCGGGCCGTGAGGGCGAGCGGGCAGCGCCTCAGGGTAGGGGCGCCTCCCTCAGCGGGGCGGCAGAACCCACTGCCCGCCGGGCCGGGCTGACGGGGCCGTTCCATGCNGGCCCGTGGCTCGCGGCCGGGGGCTCCCGCGGGAGGAGCCCGGGACTGCTCCCAGCTCCCCGGGAACGCCGCACTGCTGCAGCCTGTTTAATCAACACGAAAATATTCACCAGTTCACTGCGCACAACTCCCCAAACGCCACTGAACTATTTGGTCTTTTCTCCCACTCTTTGTCCTTGACAGTAAATACAAAGTTCATGCTTGACTATTTGCATTTCAGCTTTAAAGTACCATGGAAGGCACTTTCGTTTTCTGATAGAAATCAGAAATAAACTCCAACTGGAGGCAGTGCAGTCATGAGAGATATCAGAGAAATCACACCACCAAGATATACAACCTCCAACAAGTGAGGGCACCGACAGCATCCTTTCACATAAAGGGCAAAGTTTCCTTAAATTCCCCCTTCCAGGACACAGGAAGGGAAAGAAAGAGAAGAAAAAGATAAACACAGACACAGTACACAGTTATTTTATTGAAATACTTGAAAAGGCCAGCAATGGAAAAATAGGTTTGTCATGAGGAATTTTAATGTTTGGTTTACTTGATCGTTAAAAAAGCTGTGTCTATAGGTAATTCTAGCCCATTACAGAATGCACTGTGATCCATGCAACTAATATACTAGAGTAGAATAGGCACTGTGTACTATTGTAGTTTTCTCTTATACACAGCTTTCAATGGGTATGATTGACAGATGTGAGAAATTAAACTGCAACACTTTCCAAATTATAAACGTTTGTAATATACAAATTTGCTCGTCTGATTCATGAGGATTATAAAACACAACAGAGTGAAAAATGAAAAACGCGGGTTACACACAGCATATGAAGTTGATCTGGCAGTTTTTGAAGTTTACTTTTTTCCTTTTAAAAGAAAGACCAGACTCTTAAATATGTCACTGGTCATGTAAAATACAAAATCATAGGCCAGGACGGCAAAGGTGACTCCTGAAATACATGATTAGAGGGGCAAATTTGTTCATCAGTTAAAAATATGAATGAAAATCACAAATTCTGCCTGGTACAGTTTATAGTCCAAAAAGATTAAGTCACTTCAGATGAATGTGAAATAAATAAGCAATTCTTCAGGAAGTATGATCCTTGAGTTGAGTCTACTCTACTGCAAATTAATTTCACCTATACACTAGAATGTCACCATGGTGAACATCTAAGAACAGTATTTTGAATAGGTTTTTGGGAAGCAATGTCTTACTTGCTTAAATATATACAGGTTATTTACAACAAATTCCCTTTTGGCCTCACAAGTTAAGCCATTTTAGCTGGCTGTTAAGATGCAATTCCTTTTTTCCCCACACATTACACAATACTGTAGTTAGAGCTATAATTTAAAATAATCTTATGCATGAATTACAAATATTAATAAAGTAACTCTGCATATATAAATATTTCTAGCAGAATTTAAAGCATTCAGAATGTACATAAAAGTGGTTTTTAATTTATTTATTTGGTAGGGCCAGATGTGCTTCTTCTCAGATCATCGCTGCTTTAGTAGTGCTTTGTACATGGCAAAACCCAACACTGCAAACACAGTAGCACCAAAACTTGCTCGGAGCCAGAATGTTGAGCTCTTGAGGTCTGCTTGTGTCACATGTCTGAAATTTAACACACATACAAAACCAGGTTAATTCCATGACAGGAACTCCAGACAACTTGTGCTAAACTACACTGCTTTTGGAAATTCATCACTACACTTGTCACAGGCAAACAGCTCACAATTCAGCCTTACGAGCACTTTACAGTCATTTTGCTTTTCTTAAAGCTCTGGATTTGATCTGCAGCCCTGACCACATCCGATCTCCCTGAGGTCAGAGCGCTCACACGGCTGAGGAGAAATGCAGGAGCAGATCATTACTCATGGATGTGAGGATGTGTCTCCTTTGAGAGTACCAGCAAGCATTCACGAAAGGAAAACAAAAATAGCTACAAATAATTAATGATTCATAGTGGGAACAACTCTGTCCAACAAAATCCTTTTTTCCCCCCTTTTTTCCTAAATGTTGAGTTTAATATTTCTGCTTTTCCATGAAAAACTTCCCCGCCCTGTTGAATATCTACTTACTCTATCCCCCACCAAAAAGTTTACTGACAAGTAGCAAGTAATATTTTTCCAAAAGCTAGAATCAAACCATTTGAAAATCCCTTTCTTCCCAGTAGTCACAAGAACAGCAACAGTCATCCAACACCAAGCTGAAAGCTAAGAGAGAGTGCGAGTGAAACAAGCAGTGACCATGGCACCAACAGAAAGAGACAGTATGGAGTGACTGTATGACAGAAAAAGCCACATCTCACATGACAGTGGAAACAGGCAATGACCCAACTCTCCCAAATATTGCAAGAAGTCTGTGAACATGCTCAGTTAGACACGGCTGGCCACCCTCGACAGCAGTCTCAAGTATGACAGCTTACCAGAAAGCAGGAGCTACCATTTAAAACAAGTTATCATAAATGCCGTAATTGAAAGCACAGGAAGTTCCTAAACAATAATAAAGTTGACTTTTTTGTTTGTTTTCTTTAAAGATAAAACTTTGAACAGAACTTCACTAGCCTACATATTTTAGCCTGTGTTAACCACCATGGGTTGCTCAGTGAAGCTGCAAGGGTTAAGTAAAGGAGCACAGAGATCCTAAGCACACACAGGAACTCACAGAGTGAGAACTGCAGAGCTGTAGCTCAAGCTGTTTAATAGAGCAGGAATTGCTACTTGCTATCAAAACACACAAAACCAGTTTTGGATATGCTTTATAGTAGACACTTGCAGGAGCCATATCAGCCAGATAGTTAACCAGTGTTCTGTCATACCACATGCTGAAGAACAGGCTCTTTGGTGCACACACAGCTGCACTTTAGTCTAAAAAATCCTCATCTTATTTAAGAGTATCTTGCTGGGTTATGGAACACGCCAAATCCAAGAATTCCTGCAAGCATTAGTTTTTCTACAGCTAGTTTTGACAAACTCTCTGCAAACTAGATGTCAAGTGGCTTGCTGAGGGGAAGAAAAGGAAAAGGCAATGGCAAAGTCACCTGGGTTTGGCTGTTGTTACCTGTCTTCAAGCAAACGCGGACCAAGAGATGACTCCATGAAGATGGAATCTTCTACAGAGTGGACGGCGTGCACCTGCTGCATAATCCTGCTCTCCTCGTCTGCTAACAGCACGGCCCCCACCTCAGCTAGGCAGGCTCTTAACCTTTTCACACACATGCACAGTGCAGTTCATTGCGTGGCTCAACAACAGCAACCCTCTCAAATCACAAAGCCCAGAGAATTTCTGATTTTTAGCCACCTAGCCCCTGATTCTTGTGCAGTTGTTAAAAGCTTAGTGCTTGGGGAAAACCAGAAACAAATCAAGTTTGTGCTTTTAATAAGCTAAGTAAAATGTATGATTTCATGTAGCTAAATGCTACTGATTTAAGGACAAAGAAACCTGCTTAAGAAACTGGATTTCTCTTCCCACTCCACCTCCACAGCCTCAACTAAATGTGTCCATAGGACACTGCAATATTCCTGCACCACATGCACAAGCTGGAGCACCCGTGCTAAACACACTGGAATGACTCCAACACATCAGCCCTAAAACTGATGAGATCCCACTACTGCTGAGAACTCAAAGACTGTATTTTATCACTACAGTGGTAGTTTGGGGTTACCTCTTAGTAAAAAGGTATAAAATCCTTGTCTTCAGATACGTAAATTATAAAACTAATCCGTGTATGTTAAATAAATCACTTGAAGGTAACATGATTTTAATAGATTACATGACAAGCTGTGTTGGATGAGTATTTGCATAACTAACAAGTCTCCAGTTTAATTGGGTTAATTCAAATGCCCAACTATTTGTACAGTTTTAAACCCCATCCCTTTAAATATGCAAATCAATGTTTAAATTGCAAATTAATGCTTTTGCATTGCCTCATAAAACACTATCTCTCATATCTAGATTTTCTGATTCCTATCTATAATTTACCTTGTTTTGCACATGTCCATATTTAATGGTATGCAAGAAACTTGCTGAACACGATTCATCCTGCTAAAAACAATTAGTATGTTCTCAGCCATGATAAAATCCTCTTGTAATGTCTAAAGGGAGGCTAAATTGCCTTTGATCCCTTTTCTAAGCCTAACAATAGCAGACTCTTTCATTTAAACAAAGAACTAATTTGAGACAGGGACTTGTCTTACAACCTCAAGGAAATCTACTCTGTATGTCTCAGCCTGAAAATCTGAAGCTTAAAAATGCTTACTGAAATTCAGAACATTATGGATGTCTAACTGCTTTACAACGTTGTAAAATGCCCAATTTTTCTTCTTTCAATGTTCCTTATGCTGTCATAAAATCCATTTTTACAATTTCAATCTCTAATATTGTTTAGCTGCCATTAACAGAACAAAAAAAATCTGAGATAATAAAAAAAGATCAATATTGGTTTCTAGCACAGGTTCTTTGACATGAAGGTGGCTACAATGCACAGAGTTTTTTCAATACACACTGAAAAATTCTACCTTTTCAAAAAATAACATTCAAATTTTATTTCAGTCTAGTTGTGCTTATGAAACTAATTTTCACCAGTGGTGGAAATTATTACTGCTTTGTTAGTAAGAGAGTAACCCTGAATTAGAAAAAAATATTCTCTCTAATGGTAAAACATCTTTATAGATGTGCACTTATACACACATAGAGTGTGTGCAGTAGTATGGAGTAGTCAGGACTCCATAAATGAAGCTGTATTTGAAATGAAGCTGTATTTGAAACTCTTGCTTATTAGTAATAAAAATGGTATTTCAAACTTTCCAGACAGGCTGCTGTGTGCATTTAATCACACAATTAGTTCCACAAATATACAAAAGTCTAGAAATTTTGCCTTTGGCACAAAATTCAGATTTTAATGCACATTTTGGAAAAAAAAGGGCATCTTTTTATCCAACCTACCCTTAACAGTGAGCAAAGTATCTAGTCACTTTTTGAATAAGATCTCTGAAATCTGAACAGTCTTTTCTTCAAGAGACTTTAACAAGTCCCAAGTAGTTTGTCACATGCACTTACTAGGAGGTTAACTGAGCATGCCTGCCATGGGTACACACAGAAAACTGCTGAGTTATGGGCCGATGCTGACACTTTTCCCTGGCACTCCTCCCTAGGTCAGCAGCAGAATAATTCCCAGGTCTGGGAAGGTTTATCTTTAATACAGAAGTTCAACAACATTCCTATAGTAACTTCCAAAGCATTAAAAAGCCCAGTGGTAAGGGCAACAGGCTGCTCACACGGCTACTCACACCAGAACTCCAAGCAAGTTCATGCAGCGGCAGCGGCAGCCTGCTCTGACAAAGGTTCTAACCATTAAATATAAGCAACTGAATTCCAAAAGCATCACGTAACCTGCACAAGCTGCTGCAGCTTCCCTTCAGGCACATATTTTCCTAGGATGCAAACTAAGTCCAGCAGTTAGAATTTTCCCCCATGCATTAATCATCTAACATGTGCAAAGCTCCAAATGCATCTTATTATCCCTAAAAACTAAGAATGCCAATGTAAAATGCCAAATGAATACACTCTATTTAGAAAGAAATCAGGGGACACAGCTTTGCAAATTTCTATGCAGTTTGGGGTATTGAACAGCTTAGAGAAGGAGGAAAAGAAATTAGCAATTTCTAATGCCCTGATGTAATGACACTGGGGATGTCATTTAGCAGTGTCCTAATTTGGGGGACACTTAGGTGTAGAGATAGAGTTCTGCAATTAGATTTAATGGCAATACACAAGTTTTGAAAAGTAAATTGCGTACACTGCACATCCTGGATTATACTCTTAGAACTTTCCCATTATTATAGGAAAATATAGTAATAATGAATTGCCTTAACTTTAATTTCACAGAAGGAAGGTTTCCACAGAAAGCAAAACCTTACTAACAATTCCTGAAACAACCAGCTTTCATATGGAAGTAGAATTTCACTTCAATTCCACAATGTTTTAAAAACTTTAGAAGAAAAACATCTTCTGAGAAGTCTCCTTGCTGAACAACAGAATTCTCATGCATTAGGATTGTCTTATTTTGAAATGAACTTAGCTGACAGAAAAATGCCACTACTGTACAAGCAAAAGGCAACATGGATGATGTGAAACCAAGGGGAAAAAAAGGCGAAAAATTCAAGCTCATCATTAAAGAAAGGGTTAGAATGACAAAAGCAGAAATCCTGCTTTTGGTAAAACAAGTAGCAAAAAGAGATTAGGTGCCAGCCAGCCAAATACAAGTGAACACCTAAAGGAAAGAAGAAATTAAAACTATAAAAATACTACAGGGTATTAGCAGGTCTCACACATGCATGTCCAGTGCTTTGAATGCTGTGTGCCTCCTTCCTTAAAGAACCAATGAAGTGTGACCCTGGGTAGTTCAAACCAACACAGCAACCTCCGAGCTGAACTTGCCTTTCTGACAGCCTGCAACCCTCAGGGGAGCCCCTGAAGTTTGTCCACAGAAGAGAAACTGAGGGGGAGCATGAACAGGTTTCTCAGTTGCACAGAGGCAGTGTCCTTCCTTTAATTACTACGGTGGGAATATTCAAGTGTCATTTTATATCGTGCCTTGGTAACAGTGTTTAGGGCTTACTTAGCAACAAATAGCACCAGAAGGGTCCAGTGTGAAAAATTTCAGTTTACCTGAAAAGCTTCCACAGCCTAAAGAAATAGGAAGGAATCAAGAGAATAAAGTACTCTCAAGAAATCTCCTTCCTTCATCAGTTACCTAACTTTTGCCCCACTATCTAACCTAATGGTAAGCACTTGTGAAGGCAAAATAAGAAAAGTTACAGAAACAGCCTGAATCAGAAAGTCCTTCTTGATCCAAATGCTTTGTCTAATCTAATCACACATCATTAGATGTATGATTTTTATACAAGAAATTCACCTCTACCCTTCTACGCCTACAACTGGGAGCTATTCCCTCTTGTTCACAGGTATCCCAGCTGTACGATTTGTGCAGTTATGCAGCAGCTCGTGTGCTGCACGGTAAATAACCTGCAGCAAGGTGTTTGGTTAGGGAGTTGGTGAGATGAAGTGAGCATGCTGGAAAGCTGCAACAAACCCTAGTGACTGAGAGACAAAGGGATTCTGGCAAATAATTCTTCTTTCTGGAGAGAAGTGTCTATGAGGAATTCTCCTTACCCTGAATTACAGACTTTTTAGGCAGTGGTGGATTCCTCTGTTTGTTCCACACTCCCCAGTGATAAGGCGTGGAATGACAGCATCCCAAACCTCATTAAAAGATTTTGGTACCCTGACATCCTGACAGTATTTCAGAGGAATGAAGTTCAATGTCCAATGAAGTACTCAAAAAAACCAATACAAGAGAGAAACAAGCCACAACAGCGAATGGAGCAACCCAAAACCATTCCAAAAAATGAACATGTGTTAGAGGTGATTTCAGCCTCAATAATGAAGAGCTGGGATTTTCTAGTAGTGACTGCTCAATGAAGTTTTAGAGTGACAGTATGCAAGGAGATTGCTGTTTCAAAGGATTTCTGTCTATGGGATGACTGCTGTAGAAGAGATGCAGCATGAAGAGCCTCACTCATTCAGTGTTTTTCTAAGCTAATGAGTTTTTCACCCTTCCTTGAATTCTCACTCTGTGGTTAACACTTGTATCTTGAATTAAAGTGGTATTTCACAGGGAAAATGCTCAGTCCTGCAGGTGGGTGTATCAGCAGACCTCCTACATGTGTGTAACTTGCATTTAAAGGAGACAGACACTCCTACATGGAGCAGCTAAATCTGAAACCTGTAACAAGTAGTAACATACATGGACCAGCAGCATGTCGGGGTATTCCAACCACGGCCTTCAAATAAACACATTTACCATGTGAGCCTCCAAGAAGGCTGTGGATGGTGGAACCACTGCACTGCAACAGTTGTTTGGTTTGAACTCCCATTTACTGGGGTGTGATGACAAGTGCTCAGGTGTTAGTAAACCCTGAGTGTCAGAAACTGCCTGCAGTACACACAGGACAAGCTAGAGCACTGTTTTCAATGCTGAAAACCAGTTATCTCTCTTTACCAATTGTTTTTCCAAAAGTGCCTGGAAATGCAAATGTTTAAGCATTTACCACTTCTTACATGTTGCATTTCATTCAGAAAGGAATCGGATGTTAAAAAATCTGGATTATTTTTTTAAACACAAAATACTCACTCTTTGTGTAAACCAAGCATAACACACATACACACACACAGAGAAATTCTGTAAACTCCCAAATATCAAACTAGCAATTATAAACATGTAATATGTTACATGATGCTGCTGTAAGTCAAGCTGTGCCGTTATGAAAGTGTCTCTGTAACTGGTATCTCAAAGGCACTACCTCTAATCAATACTAAACAAATCTGTAATGTCTCAAGTGACACAGATTTGTAGACACTACTTAATGTCTATTTGCAGTTCCCTAAAAACAGTCCTAATTCCTGCACAGTACTTCTGCAATCACAAAGAGCCTGAATCAACAAGCAAATCGGTAATGTTTCAGAAAAATGACTGAAGTAAGCTCAAGAGAACCTTGAAGTTAAACCAAGTTTGATAATTCTATGACAATTATTAAAAGTATCGGCCTATTTAGTGGATATGGAGTGAAAAATCTGCAGTATATAAGGTTACCAATTGCTTTTTCAAAGACACCCTTTATTTTAAAAGCACACCTGGTACCTAGTAAATAAAGTTAAGGACCTGTTAAGAACTGCAGTGAAGAGTTTGTTCTTTACAGATTGCAGCAAGTCTGAGTTGAGGAAGTTCTGACAGATGCAAAATGTACACCTGTTGCAGGCGCACATACAGCGTAACCGGGCATGGCTGCGAAAACACACAGAAGGACAGGAATTGAAATCTTGCTCATCAAATCAGGTGCACATTAGGACTGTGCCACAACCAAGAGAGAGATTTAGGAATAAAAAGTACATTTGAATGAGTAAGGAGAGGAGAAAAAAAATACACTGGGGAAGAAAGGGTACAACTACAGCTGTGCAGAATTTAAAGGTTAGAGGTTCTATGGCTTTTGGCATTACCACTATATACAGATCTTAACA
>WEIT01028009.1:104364-118125 GCA_013389985.1 Dryoscopus gambensis | reverse complement strand
GAGGAATTTGCTAGAGTTAAGGCCTGCAACCAGAAAATACAGAGGCCACAGAAATCAGCAACCTGGACTGCTAAAAGGACAACAACTGGGGCAAAGCTGAACCTGGTAAAACAGACTTTCATCTCTTCATCGCCTCATATGCTACATATTATGACAGTAAACATTTTTATCAGTCAGACAGCTACTTTGACTTCTACAGTATTAGCACTTGTATTTCCTGTAGCTAATAATGCTGCTGCCTCAGCATATCTTATAAAGGTGCCATAAGTTATAGACAGATTTCCACAGAGGTTAGTCATCTTTTAAACATCAGAAAAACAAAGAAACTACTGGGTATTGAATTCCAAAGCAATTTCACTAAATTTTCAGGGAAAACTGTAACCTCTGAAGGAGACAGCGTGGCAAAGTTTACCTTCTCATATTCATGACTACTGCGTAGTAAAAACAGTGATCCTGAATACCCTTACTTTTTCCCAGACATCCAACCCAAACAGTTTTCCCATGTCATTCAGTAAATTTGGGAAAATAACCCATAACCAAAACAGAATAAGCTTAGTTTCTGCACGTATTTCCAATATTATGTCTGTACAGGCAGCTGACAAAAAGTGTGTAATTTCAGGATTAAAATCTTACAAGAGAGACGCTGCTGAAATTCCAAATTACTATAAATAAATAATCATTGAAATACAATGCCAGTCTGTTAGTCTGTCTCAGTGTGTAATATCCTGTGTTTTATCAGGCTAAGTATAAGTATGTTGTCTCCTAACACTGTATGTATTTTAGGTTTTGTTTTGAAAGAGAAGTAGAAGGACACGATTACCTTTTTGTGGATCAGGCCAACAACAGCAGTGTTGATTTTGACTGCAGTAAGAATGTTGTTCCAATGGTGCAACTGATGGAGAAGAGTTTGTGAGAGAACTACAAAGATCAGGGCAATAGCATAGCCACAGCCACTCCCGTATGAACTAGGCTGGGTTTCACTGGCCACTATCATTGCTCTGAAAATAAAAGAAAATTAATTTTAAATTCCATCCCTAAAATCAACAACCAACAATAAACATTTCATAAACTAAGACACTGGCATCTTGTTTAATTGAGTCTATTTTGGGTCTAGGTATGGTGAAAGATCACAACAAAATTCGATGTTAGAAATGGCAGGTTTTATCTATGTTTTCCAATTCAGAAGCAATTCTCAAATACAAATCTCAACAGGCATGTGCTATTGCTGACTTCTCTGACAATGGAGTAAAAATGAAGAATAAAAGAAAGGAATTTTATAGAAGATTTTTTTAAAAAAAGTTAGGTATTTGTACTTAGAAACATTGTAACTACCAACCATTAGAGCAAGAAAGGAAAAAAAAAACTGTAGGAAAATTCTGATTTTTGTGTTAATAAAAGATTGTCTTAAATAACCATCAGCGATGATGACTTCAAACAGATGTTAGGGTTAACCATTTTGATCAGGATTACATTGATTTAGGGCATAAATTGGAGGTAACCAATAATTCTGTTCATTAACACTTTTCTTTATAAACACTCAGGTATTTGATCATCTCTTAACACATCTATGGTAAGCACAATTTCTAAAAACCACTTCTATCATGGTACCAAAAACCTCATGGTACCAGCAACATGATACCAGCATCACTGAAGTTTTCCATTAAACACCATTAAATATTATATATTTATGTGAGTTTTTTGAAAGTAGAGATGGAAAAAAATTGACAAAACAGAAGGAAAGTTAAATATATTTTTAGTCCATTTTTCTTAGCATTTGATTTTATATTTGTGTATTAAATACTTACAAACAATATTGTAGAACCTTTATTAGTTTTGTCTCAGTCCTTTAGCTATGAAATTCCTGATCTCTTTGAGCTTTCCTTCATTAGATCATTTTCAGCTGATCATGGGGAGAGAGGTTAGATACCAGTAATCCTTTAGCTTTATTATTAATACTGCTCTTTGAACATAAAACGAAACACACTGAAAACTTACTTCATTACTCGTGGACTCATAGAAGCCAGAACGTCAGCTGTAACTTTCAGAAATGCAACTTTAATCAATAAATATTTAAATGTTTGCCATAATGGCAAAATCAAAGATGGTTTGTGGAAACTTGTTTTCTTAAATACCACTCTTTGGATGCAAGAAGCCTGCAAGAATTCAAAAATACAGAGACAATTAAAGGAAAAAAATATTTTTGAACTTCACCCACATTTACAATATAAAATATGTAACATTAGAGTGTCCATCTAAAGCCATCAGGGTACTATCATCTGAAAAAGAACATTTCCTACAGATAAAAGAAAGCTTTGGGGTAAGAAATGATGTCTGGTTTTATTTAGCCTGGCTAATAGTTATTCAGGAAAGGATAAATGCAATTCCTAGGGTTGCCCCTATCATCCACGAATGTAATTACAATACACTTTAATCCTCATATTATTATCACGGGTCAAAACAAAATGTATCAGAAAAAAGAGAGATAAGCTTCAATATAGATGCATTCTCATTTATAGCAGGCTTACAGCAACTTTATATTTAAGGCTAAATAACCCTTCTATTATTGCAGAATATTTTCAGCTGTCAAGCAACAATGTTTTCAGTTTGAATTTAGCTGCAAACTGATAATGGATTTCTCTACCTACCTGAAATACAGATGCAAAGAAAAGACACAGGGAAGTAGACAAGTTCAAAGAAAAAAGTTGGCTAGTCTTGACAAAATGATAATTCATCATCAAGTAAAATTCACTGTACATTCTGTGCCAGTCACAGTAGTTTCCTTATCACTTGAAACGCTGAAATGTAACCAGGTGTCTTTCTAAGAGGCAAGTCTGAACTTAAACAATTTGTAGAAAAATCCTACAGCCATACTAGTGATCTGATCCCAACACTGAGGGGCCTCAGTATCCTACAAAATGTAGGCTGTTGAATAAACAGTTGTATTTTTTAAATCTTCTCCAGCTTCTAGACTCAGCTTTAGAAAAGGATATTGCCTATTGTCAGAATTATAGCTACCATTAATCCTGGGGCAGACTCGTGGACTTCTTTTCTCCACTGCTTTTCAAAGTTAGGACACACACTGTATGGTGAATCACCCTGACTGAGTTCAAACAGGTCATCCCTTTCCAATGGCTTCTTGCAGCCTAGACATATTACTCTGAAGGAAAGGAATCAGTTTAGACAGCCTGAAATACAACAGGCAAAAAAAAAGCAGGAGTGCTAACTCAAAAAGCTAATGGTATAATCTAGTGCATATAAATAAACCCTGTAATCAAAGTAATAGATGTAATCCTATTAAAGCTACAGACTAAACAGTGGAACATACTCACAGTTACCTTCAGTACACTGAAATTCACCTGAAGTAAGGAGAGCCCATGGAGATTGTCACATCTGAACAGAGAGTTCTGAAGAACCTTTATACGTCAGAATCCGTCTATATTTCTGATTTCATACTTTTTTACAGTAAAATATACTATTTCATTAAAAAAAAGTGGTATCATTATCCACTTAATATTCTGATCTGGAATAAAATACCTTTTTATCACAGGAGTGCATTATCATTGAATCCTAGAATCATTTAGGTTGGAAAAGACCCTTAAGATGATATAAATAATCTAACACTACCAAGTCTACCACTGAAGGATGTCCCTAAGTGTCACATCTACACATCTTTTAAATACCTCCAGGGATGGCAATTCACTCCATTGCAACTCATCTTCAGTCAAGGTAAACCACATTACACTGCTGGGTTTCAGCACAAATGCAATGAAAATTTCCTTACAGCAGACCTTCAGCTGTTAAATTTTTCTCTTAATTAAGTGCTTTTATCCACTTAAGTGTCAACAAAAACTAAACCTGGTCTTAAAAATAGCAGAACAGGGCTGACAAATACACTGAGCCTAAAGAAACCATGACAGAAACACAGGTATTTGCAATTTTCGATAAGCATGTCAGCTTTGCGACAACTCAAAGCAAACTGGGCAATACCATTTCTGAGGTGGTGAAATTGCAAAAAGATTAATGTTGACAACGCACTCTCACTTAAAGAACATCCCAAACATCTGGGACTCAACCAGAGACACGTGCATGAACACTGGAGTGTCCATCCAGTGTCAGCTCTAATGCTCGGAGGCTGCAGAGGATCTGCCTCCCCTGCGGGCTGTGACACAAGCACAGCGTCCCCTTCCAGTGTGTGTCACTCCTGTGATGCTCTCGGGGCTACCGTGGGTGCACTGTGCAGCACACAAGACTCAGAAATGTTTTTTTTGGAGGCTGCAAAACTCTGGTGGGGGTGGACCTCGCCCTTCACCTCCCCAAGAGTGAAGCTGTAACATTAAGACGAAGTGAATTTCACGGAATCATAGAACGTTAAGGGCTGGGAATGCACCTTGAAGATCAAGTCCCAACTGCCCTGCAACGGGCAGGGACACCTCCCCCTAGACCAGGCCTTATCCAACCTGAATACTTCAAAGGATGAGGCATCCACAAGCTCCCTTCATAGCTAAACAACTGAAAAAACCTTTCTTGGTTGTTGCTTTGGGGTTTTTTCCCCCTTCTCTTCTTTTGTTAGACATTGTAGAATTAGTTAAGAGATTCAAAGTACAGCCTGCCTTGAAAATTTGGGTGAATACCATGACATAAAGAATGCACCAATGTCATGTAAAAACACTGCACTCACTGCAGAACTTTCCAGAAAAACTGAACATTTGTATTTATGGTGAGAATGTAAGGACTGGTAAATACAAAGGGGGGCTCCTAACTTCAATAGGGCCAGAGTTTGACTGAATATTCTGAATCCTTGAAACAATCTGATTGTTTTGAATCAGCTTATTAATAGCAAATACCTCTTGCAGTTTTTCTTTAGAATTAAGAATACTGAATAAAGCAAGAAACAGTTCTACCAATTTTCACGTTTTTTCCCACTTGTAGATTTTTGAAGCGTGTATATCATCTGGAACAAATAATTTTTCGAAGAAGAAAGTGTTAAAATTTAGTAATGGCCACAAGACATGGCACACAAATAACACTGAAATAACACTGAATATATTAAGTGACAGGAAGTTGCAGAAGTTGATAGAATTGGGGAAAATTTCCCAAGAAGCAGAGGGAGTTCCTGGCGTATGTGAGGAGGTGAGCGACAGTAACAACTGCCATAAAAGAGGGAGGAAAATGAGCATGAAATTGGCTACCTGGAAAATACCTTACGCGTACAACTGAATATTTGTTCCTGGAGATGTAGAAAGTCGTTATAATGCCATTGTTAAATAATGCCATTAGATAATGTATAAAATGACTGTTATTATGTATAAACAATACTCGCCAAAATATTTGAATATCTCTAAATGTTGCCAACTTTGATTTTTGTGCAAAAAGCTAACAGCACTCTCAAGGTCAGGCTCAAGCCAGAATGATGTTGTGGAATATAAGTGCACAGTCTACAATCCTGTGAGTATCAATGAACAACTACAACCAGTTTAATAAATTCTCACCTGCTAAACCAGGAATATGTTAATTTACTGGAAAAAGGAGCATTCTCTTCAGTGTCGCACTTCTGTTTAAAAAAGAACAAAGGAAAAAGTATCAATGATACTTGAAAGAACGACATTCTTGTTGGTGTTTTTGTTTTCTTCTTTACTAAACATGTAGTTTTTAGAAGATATTTATTTCTGAGCTATCAAAAGGCCTATACCTACACAAACGTCTTTTTTTTTTTGCCTGTCACCTTCTCCCACCAATACAGTCTAACACAAGNAAACATGTAGTTTTTAGAAGATTTTTACTTCTGAGCTATCAAAAGGCCTATACCTGTACAAATGTCTTTTTTTTTTTTTGCCTGTCACCTTCTCCCACCAATACAGTCTAACACAAGGTATGAAGAATGAGAGAGGTCTGCAGCCTCACGAATTAATAGAACAACTTAACTATCTTCCTTAATTCTTTGACAATTAAATTTCTGCAGGGCTTATTTTGCTCCCGTATTTGATAATGTAGCTACTGGATGTTATCAACAACTAATACCTGAACAACAGCAGGCTCCTTTCAGGACACCCTATGAATAAAGCACAGCTGACATGTGCCGTGCACATAAATGAGAAGAGAAGGAAGCTTGTGCAGTGCTGCCAACTTCATAAGGCACTGGAGATAACAGTACCAGAGGCAAACAAACACGAACTCCCCCGCAGTGCCCGAGGAATGTGTGTGTATCCGAGCCCAGGAGTGACTGCAGCACACCCAAGGAGTGAGTTCTGTCCCTCGGTCGTTACCTCCTTATAATAATCCCAGCCCAAGGGCGCAGTTGCAGCCTTTTCCAGCAGGTGCCGTGAAACACCCACCGACACGACCGGCGCTCCTCTGTCGTTTTCCACAGCAATTTTTGTTGTGCCTTCAGTAAAATGCCGAATGGCTACACGAATATAATATGATGACTGACTACAAACAGGCGATAAAGATATATGCCCCCCTTTCCTGACAAAGACACCCGCTCCGGCACCTACGCGCCCTCACAGCACGGTGCGCTTGGCTGTGGAGGAACAACCACGGTCGTGCCCATTCCCTGCTTAAACACTGCTCCTGTCTCTGTCTGCGGCCCGAAGATTATTCCCTCCTAATCCATGCAAAGGATACACCCCAGGACACATCAGCTGCGTTTTTAGGGGACAGACTAGCAGGCATCCAACCCGGAATCCTGGGCGGGTTTGAGGAGGCCGTGGGAGGAAGCGGGCACCGCTCGGGGTCCCGCAGCCGCCCGGAGCCCCACCGAGAGCCCTCCGCCCTCCTCCTCCTCTCTCCTCCCTCCTCCCCGGCCGTGTCACCTCCGTGTCGACACCCAGCGGCTCGTAGCGGCCCCACCACGGCCCTCGGGAGGCGGCCATGGCACCGGCAGCGCCGGCCGGGGGAGAGAGGGGGCGGGAAGGGGAGGGCGGTGCTGCGGCCGCTGCCTCCCCTCAGCCTTCCCTGGGCCGCTCCTCCCGACTCCGTCCTGTTCGCCAGCCCCGGCGCCTCGTGAGTGACCCTGCTGCAGGAGCCGAGGGAACGGCCTGAAGCTGAGTCGGGGCAGGGTTAGGCTGGATATCAGGAAAAGGTTCTTCGCCCAGAGGGTGGCTGGGCACTGGAAATGGCTCACAGGGACGTGGGCATAGCACTAAGGCTGACTGAGTTCAAGAAGCGTTCGGACAACGCTCTCAGGCACAGGGTCTGACTTCAGGATGGTCCTGTGCAGGAGCAGGAGTTGGACTCGATGATCCTCATGGGTCCCTTTCAGCTCAGCGTATTCTGTGATTCTGTGGTTCTGTAGCTGTTGTATGCACAACACATTTCAAAAATAATATGAATCCTGAACATTCCTTTTTTAATAAAGTTCAAAGATATGAAAATTTCTCTCAAATAAAAATAGAAAGCAAAAATGATGAATCCAGTTATCCAGTATTAACATGTCTTTTTCTTGACTTGTGGCCACGCTCTCTGTCTCTTCTTGTTATCTTTGGTACTTCGGGTGTCATTGTCTCAACTCTGCCATTTTCTCATTCTTTCAGAGGGTCTTTCATCCACCTGGTGCCCTTCACATTCACTTGAATGTGGCAGGGCCAATTCATGAGAGCTCTGTGCAATCCCAACATTTGCACCTTGATTCTGGTAAGGACAAAACTGTAAATTCGGGGGCACTGGTGGAGGCATCTGCTGGTAAGGAAATTGTTCACCTGAGGGATGCTTTACCGTGTGCTGTCGTGCTAAAAAATGGTACTTCTAGAGAAATAGAAACTTGAGTTGTTAGCACTGAAAGTTCTGAAGAAAGTTATGGCTTAAAAAGTTAAAAGACCGACAAACTATAAAATAACACAGAATGTTTGAAAATAAAGCTGATCTACTTTACTCCAACAACTAGTACAATTGGAAGAAGGAATAGGTCAGAAGAGAGTGACGTGTGAGGGGGTGCACGCTCTGTGGGTGTGCTGGAGGAGATGGGGAGAGAGAGCACAGAGTGGCACAGTGGGCACAGGTCCACCTGGGGGCCGTGTTGGGGTGGTCGCATGACACTTCAGTGTTGTAAGGTTCTCAGTTCAGTTTTTCTTTCCTGGATTTCCCCTGCTGATGGGAGGAGTGCTCTTAAGCTTAGTGGTTAGAGAAGAATTTTTCTGTAGAAGTGACTTGAGATGTAAGGGAAATGAGAGTTGTTCTGAGAATGGGATTTCCCAACTCTACAGAATCCCTGGGGGAAGGGAGGAGGTTAGAAGGGGAAATATCATTTGCATGTGACCACAGATCAGCATATCAAGGCTTGTGTAAGAATTCGATCTTAATCTTGAAAACCACACTCTAATGTTTCCAGATGCTATTTTATCAAAAACTTCTGGGGATGAACTCAGCTGTAATAGTGACATTGTCTTATTGATAAACCAGTCTTATACTGTAGTAAAATGAAAGTTGTATATCTTTTTTTCTGCTTGAATACTTGGCCAGTCTTGAGAATTTTTTAGTAACTGTGGACTCCCCTAAAAGTATCCGGGTTCATTCAGCAGGTGCTACTCTGACAGTCCTGAGCACTGCGGGGAACAGTCAAAGTCCTGAAGAGGCAGTGCCAGCATCCTCCGCTGGTTTGCATAAGGCACTTTTGAGACACATAACTCTGGATTTCAGTGGGAGAAGGAATGCATCCCTGTGGGAAAAGCACAAGGCATAATGAGTGGGCATAACAACAGTGCAGTGAAGTGGGGTGGGAAATAGCTGAGCTTTGGAGTGTTGCATCTGTTTATGAGACTGTGCCTGAAACTTGGAGTCACCACTGAGGGTTTACCTGGCAGTGGGGTGTCAGTAGAACCTACAGGGTAACCGGTGACAGGCTTTGAGATTTATGAATTTCTCAGAAGCACAAGTGCCACTGTTGGTGAGCGCAGTTCCCTTGTCACACGACAGAGACGTGAGTTCACCCCAGTTCAACATCCTGATTAATACCGCAAAACTTTCTGGTCATGGATTTGGTATGAGAGTCCTTTCCCTACACTGATTCCAGAGTTCTTTGAAAACATTTCGTGGGGGGTTATATAAACATTACTGTGAGCTGGGCTTGTTTCAGTTTTCAGTTCAGGAGAAACTTGAAATTTCCTTTCGTTTCTCTGCTTCTGCATAGAAGAACAAATGTTAGCAGTTTATTGTAAGATTTTCTTCTAATATCAAGTGAATTGACTCTTGGATAAGCCCAGTAAATGTTTTACTGGGGCTGTTACCAGTTTGGTTTTAGTGGTGTTGATCTCTCCATGCTTTAACTTGTGTATGCATGGGTACTGTATACAGAGTGCATGCTGAGGCTCCCTGACTGGAGGTTTCTCGGGTGCACTTAATTTTCGTTGTAAAATAATCTAGATTAAAAAGTAGGGAGTGGGAAGAGCCAGACTGACACTCTGCCATTACTTGTTCTAAGCAATACAGGATGATATAAAGCTGTGCTTTTATAGTAATAGTTGGGCAAAGTATCAAAGATTTGAGACTACAGGGGAGTGCGAAGGAATTACAAGTGCTGCTATAAAGAACTTTACTCCAAACAAAGTGACATACTTGAGAAATGGAAGCAAAAAATTAATTAAAAGTCATTTGTTGAGCCGAGTTGATTTTCATACCAGCACACATACTGCATCTTTTTCTCCTTGTGACTGCATTCAAAGTGGAAAAGACACCTTTGATGACACCTCCTAAAGGCTGTCTGCTGCAAAAACTTGTGCAGCACAGCTTTGATGAGCTGCTCAGATTCATAAAGCTGAAGAGACTGATCACTCAAAATTAAGTAATGAAACACATACACACACACCCGCTTAACTGTAGTGGAAGGAAACAAAGGAACCTAGACCTTATGTTTAGAAGCACTGTAAAGGATACACTATGCAAAAAACATTCCTAGGGTGCATTTGCATCATATTTGGATGGTTGTGGTATGTTTTCTTTCTCCTGCACTGGAAATAATTGGGACACAGATATAGGCAAACTGAGAATCCACACTTCACACATGAATAACGCCGGGCTTATCTGCCTCTTTGCCTCACCATAAACTTTAAAAACCTGTAGTCTGTACTCCTGTATTTACCCAGTGAAGTGATTTGTAAATAAATGAGCTTCATAAAAATAAATATTCCTTCATTTGTTTTGCAGCTGGGATACAGAGGGAATGAGGTTAAAAGACACACAGCAAATCAATGCCTGGTGAGGCTTGTGGGACTCTAAGCTCCATCTTTCTGCCAGAGACGCTTTTGCAGACCTTCTCAGAATTTAGATTATAAAATGAATTCTTGGAAAACTCACATGATAATTTTATGGAAAAATAATTTCTGGAAACACAATTCGCAGAATTATTTTCAAGTTCTTACGGGAAGAGCCTTCTGCCACTAGAATGACTTTTTGTTCTAAATTCCTTTTGCCCATCTCAGCACCCCTAATTGCAGTTCAGTGACACACTCAAAACCTCCCACATTGTGGATCTTTAATGGAATGCACCACTAGTTACCCCACTTCCTAAACTCCACGCATGCAGGAGTTGTCAGGAATATATGAGATCACTTGCTTACGTGTAAATTTGCTGATAGCCAGAGAGGGAAATAGATTAAAAATCAGTCCCAACCCTCAAAGCCCAGAAACCACCCTACCTGCTGAAGTCACTCAATAGGAGGAGTCATAAATTGCAGAAGCTTAACTAAAGGTTTACTTTCTGCTTCCTACTCATTCACTTCATTGGTGTCATTCAGTTGTGTTAGAAATCTAGCATAAGGAAACAGTCAATTTGCCGCTTTTCTGTGGATATTACACATCACTTTTCCTCCAATTCCACATGCTGAAATTGTGTTTCTTCATCTGTTTGATATACTGGGTGAAATCAGGTAAGAACCATTAGCTCACTTGTGATGTAGAATCTTGGCTTTAATCAAATATTAAAAAAATGAATATTTCTTCATTTAAATTGGCCAAAAGATTAACACAAAATCTTATGAATTATGCTTAATGGAGCAGATGATTAGTAAAAAGAATTCAATAACTTTGAAACTGAGACATAAGTTTTCATTTGAAAGTAAATAGAACTAAGCCTGATACTTTATCTCTGGCTGTACTTTGCCCAGAGACCTGCTCAGGTATGTGCACGTTGTACAAAGTAAACGTAATGATGAAATAGTCTTAATGTAGCAATGTGAGTTTATTGGTTGTTACTGATTTGATAGTGTGTAGATTTTCAAGTTATGTGTTACATTTTTAAATAGTAAAATTTACTTACAAAAAAGACTACACTTAAGATTTTCCCCTTTTCAACCACAGAAGACTATTAAAATGCTTACAAATGTGCACAGGAAAGTTAAAATTATACATTAACTTGCTTAAACTGCATGTATAACATCCCAACGCCTACGTGCATGTTTTGATTGTACAGAAAAGAGTGAGTACTCCAACAAGAGTGCACAAAGGGCAGCTGGGTATTGCTTCCAGTGTTCAGTGAGAAACAGGAGTTTGAAAAACTTCCCCCAATGACTCCTCGCTAAACAATTCAAAGTATTGAATCTATGAATCTGTTTGTAGTTCTTATCTAATTCCACAGTAAAGACATCATCATTTCATTTTTTTTCTCTATTTACTTTTGAAAGAATAACTTCTGTCATTTCACAGCCAAGAGTAAACGAGTTGCTTCCCTTTGATATTTGCCAGCTNNNTGATTAGTAAAAAGAATTCAATAACTTTGAAACTGAGACATAAGTTTTCATTTGAAAGTAAATAGAACTAAGCCTGATACTTTATCTCTGGCTGTACTTTGCCCAGAGACCTGCTCAGGTATGTGCACGTTGTACAAAGTAAACGTAATGATGAACTAGTCTTAATGTAGTAATGTGAGTTTATTGGTTGTTACTGATTTGATAGTGTGTAGATTTTCAAGTTATGTGTTACATTTTTAAATAGTAAAATTTACTTACAAAAAAGACTACACTTAAGATTTTCCCCTTTTCAACCACAGAAGACTATTAAAATGCTTACAAACATGCACAGGAAAGTTAAAATTATACATTAACTTGCTTAAACTGCATGTATAACATCCCAACGCCTACGTGCATGTTTTGATTGTACAGAAAAGAGTGAGTACTCCAACAAGAGTGCACAAAGGGCAGCTGGGTATTGCTTCCAGTGTTCAGTGAGAAACAGGAGTTTGAAAAACTTCCCCCAATGACTCCTCGCTAAACAATTCAAAGTATTGAATCTATGAATCTGTTTGTAGTTCTTATCTAATTCCACAGTAAAGACATCATCATTTCATTTTTTTTCTCTATTTACTTTTGAAAGAATAACTTCTGTCATTTCACAGCCAAGAGTAAACGAGTTGCTTCCCTTTGATATTTGCCAGCTAGTAAATAGGTTTGTCAGTTAAAATAATTTCCTTGAGATAGATTTCTCACTCGAATGGAACAGACTGTGTCTGGTTTATCTCACTGTCATTTCACTGGTTTTAGAAGAAATAATTTTTATTTCTACCAATCAAATGATTTTTAAAAAAATCAAAATATTTAAAGGGATACAGAGCAATATCTTAGCATGAATGTTTTATATGTTGGCTATGAAGGAGTGAATTTTAAGGATCAGTGATTAAACTTGGATTTAAAGAGCACATCAGGCAAAATTGAGAGTTTTGTGTTGTACCTTTAAAACTACACTCAAGTGACCGGTTTTATTTTCACTTTGTAGATGAAATTAGTGTAATGTAATTTATATTCTAGTTTTACCATCCTATATAAATATATGAAAACTAGAAATCAAATGGGACACATATTGTTAACATCTCAGGATCATGTAATGCATGACATTTTACCAGGTTCTTGATTATTATTTTCATTAAACTCAATTCCACTTCAGCCAACCAACTTTCAGTTTCAGAACTTCTTGGATAAGTCCAAGGGGTGAAATGAGTTGCCTTCCTGTATCACTGGTTAGTTAATAACTTTTCTGGTAATCTCAGTAAAAGTTTAAATGAGGAAATCTCAGTGTTTAAATGAGGAAAACAATGGTATTTATTTTGAGATATAATTCTGTCTTTTTCTCCATGTAATAATTGTAATTAATGTCATAACATAATGATAGGCATGAAACTTTTGTCTGGTCAATTTGCAGCAGGGAGTTTCAGTTTATTTTGAACACTCTGTATCTTCAAGCCTGCTCTGGTTTGGACTATATCCAAGTTTTTTGTGATGTCCTGCCCAGAGGTGACCAATGTAGTCCTTGTAGATAGATGGTTTAGCATTAGAGGCGATAGGTCTAGATCCCTGAATTAGTGAATTAGTGTCTTTAGTCCCTTTACAGCATCTTTACAGCACCTGGAGTGCCATAGTTCACGTTGTTTAGCTTTGCTTAGACCTGAACTGTAGTATTGAACACATATTTCAGATACCTTGTAAGCCACCCACACTTGCCCTTTGCAGCTTTGTAAAGGGGTGAAGGCTTGCTGTCCATTTGAGAAGTGGTGGATCTGGTTCTGTCTTCGATCTGCCCGCTGGGAAAAGGAAAGGAGCTAGAACTGCTTCTCTTATGACTCAAAAATCTGAGAAATTCAGGCTATTTTTAAATATTATTTTTAAGGAACTAAGAAGGTACTATTTCTCTTCTCACTTTTGCTTTCTAGAAGATGACGTGTTTTGCAAAGATTTTGATGACAGAAGAGTTGAGAAAGGTGCCATCAAGTACCAGGCAGACAAAAGTCTTGTGTAAAGTAATGTAGCCCATTAGAAGTCAAGAGATGGGCCAAAAAACCTT
>WEIT01028009.1:59195-89056 GCA_013389985.1 Dryoscopus gambensis | reverse complement strand
AGAATTTCTCTTCTTTTCTGTTTTTTGCTGTTGTTCTCCTTCTTTCATTCTGCAGGTTTTTGTCCGGCCTTTCTCTCATCTATCCTATTCTGACCTTAACAGGTCTCTGAGTCTCCTTTCTTTCATCACCTTGCCTCCAAATACCTGCTACCTCTATCCCTTTAAATAAGCACAGAGACCTGAGACTAGATTCCAAACGCCTGGAACTAGAATCTTTCAATGTGTGACATAGATATTCAGGCATAGAAATATATCGGACTGAGATACCTTCCTACAATTTTTCTGTTCTCCTTGTTGATACAGGAAGGCATTCAGACATGACTAAGTTGCTCAGTGCTGTGATAAAGGAACGATAATATTTTATAAAGGCAATTGTATTTTGACACATTTTAAATGTCCCTACGAAATATGTGGGACAGGAATAGTGAATTTTTTGCCTTGATTTTTGCAAGATTTGGGTAAAAAGGAAAGAAGCAGCGAAGTTGATAACTCTTCAGGTTCCAATAAACAGGCCAGACAGAAAGAAACTTTGTTTTCCTAATTTCCAATTTTAGCTGGTAATTTCCATTTCGTAAGAGGGACTCTTCCAGGCAGTGCATTTCCAGCACATAATTGCACTTCTCAAGTGGCTGAGCGCTTGGACTGTAGCCTTGTGTCTCCCAGCACCAACAAAATGGGCTGTAATTGTTTGGAAATGCAGTGCTTTCCGTGGCTCACTGCCACATGCTACTTTGTACTAATTGTGTCAGCTCCCTCAGACTCAGCAGAGGATGCCACAGCCAGGCAGAAAATGAAAATCTTCCAGGGAGTTCCCTGTTCTGAAGCAAGTGGTGGTGGTGGCTCAGTGGACCAAACTTCTGCGTCATACCTGAGGAGAGGCTGAACTCATTGCAGTTCACTTGGGCATTTGTGTTCAGAATGCAAAATACCCCCTAACACTGTTCATTGCAATACAAAAAGGTGTCATTGGGGAAATTCAGAAAGGGCTGAAAACACCACATCAGTTTCCTTTGAGAAAATCTTAAATGGTGAATTAGGTAGTTTCAGACCAGTTCGATTTGAAATTAAATGTTTGCCTTATACAGCTGCCCTAAATGCTCCAGTTTTCTCCTGGTTCAGTATTTGGCAATATGCCCTGTTGGGCTGCCTGGTGATGCCATTGGGCTTTGATTTTCTCACCTGTAAAATGGAAACACCTACCAATTTGTGATGATAAATTTGTTAACGTTATTTTAAAAATTTGCTTGTATCTAGTTTGTTAAACAGTAAGGGGCAATCTCTCTACATGGGAAGAAAGATGTATCCCATGAGTAAATGTAGGCTCTGTAATTAACTACTGTATTGTAGTGATACCAACGGGATCTCATTAGTGTGTACTTGCAGTAATGAACTCTAAGTTGGTTCCATCAGATGCAACAAGCTTGGGAGATTTAATGCAGTATTTATAGTTAGTGTGTAGTCACAGGGAGATTAAATTGTTAAGTGGCAGGTTTAAAAAACTCATAAAAACTTGATTTTTTCTGTGTGTGTGTGTAAGACCTGTTTCGTATTTGATAAATTCATCTTTTCTTTATACTGTTTGGAATGGCATGACAGGGAGGATATGTCAAGAAACTCATTAAGTGCTAGGAGTCACTGAAGCAAGCAGGAACTTACTTGGATGAAAGACACAGGATATCAGACAGGAGATGCTACATCAGGAGATTTTCTACATCACTATTCTAATTCACGATGGGCTGAAATGGTCTAGATCAAAGACATGTAGGACAAGACCATTTGCTAGTTTAATTTGGGATGGCTTTATTGATTTCAGTGATGCTATATAGAGTTAAGGCTGTGGTTTATGATCTCTGCCTCAGATAAGGATTGATTACACATTGGAATTACTTATTTGTATAAGCTGAAGAGCAGATATATGATGGTGGAATTCAGGCCTCGGTTTATATGCAGCTAAGTGGAAACCAATTTAATAAGGAGATGCTGAAAGGAGGTCAGATATCTTTTTAAGAAGAAGAAAGCACTGTAAAAACATCTACTCTTTTTATGCAAGTTTTGTAAATAGAGTTATAGGTTATTTCTGAAGGAGCATTTCAGGATAATTAATCCCATGAAGCCTTAATGTCTGGTTGGAAAGTGATGGGTCAATACAGCACAGCTGATATGAGTCAGGAAGAAAGGATTCAGACATTGGGTCCTAAAGAGGTACTAAAACAGGGTAAGCCCACAGTCACCTTCCTCATATGACAGCTGCCACTGACAGCACTCAGCTGGTACCTCAACTTGTTTTACCACTTTGAAGTTTCCAAGGTTTCTTTTGAGCTTATCCAGAATGAGACCAAGACTTGTTGGGACAGAGAAGGCACAGGATAGCCCAGCAACTGAAGTACTCAGTGGGAGAGGGATTCCTGGGTCACAAGCCTTACTTCAGGGGCTGTTAATATAATTTTCATACTAAATGGTCAGTGTGTAACGCCTGAAATTCTGTGTTCAGCTGTCAATTTCAACAGAACTGTCTGTCCTTTCTTAAAAGTTAAGAAGCAGCCTGTATGGCTGGTGCCACAGAACTCTAGGTTTGCTGCTCAAGGAGGCTCTGCACTGTGGCATCAAAATCCAGTTTTATTTTCAGCCCTTGTAGCCTTCTGTGTACTGCAGGAATGTAAGAGCTGACTCCCCAGCACTGGTCCGAGTGCATTAGGTGTGCTCCTGGAAAGCATCTTTCTATTTAATTTCATTTGAAAGGAGCCCACTCTGCCTGTTCTGAGGCCAGCCTGCAATGCAAAGTGGGATGCAGTAAGTCAGGATTTAGACTAAAAGGCTTATGCAGCTACTGCCAGGGTGCTGTGGATAAAGAGATGCATGCAATGAGTGTGTCTGAAAAATGGGAAGATGACACCTGTTAAAAAAGTGGGAGTGTGACACTGTGGCAGCTAGTATTTCTACCACAGCTCAAAATACCAGAGTTCCACTTGCTTCCTGCTTGACTGAGTATGAAGAGGTGTTGATTTTTATCATGTTAATCAAATACATGCAGTTTACACATTAATTGCATGGTGTATTTAACCTTCTCATTTCTATGTTATATCATTCTGAGTATGAGCGTAAGGAGTGGGGATTATGGCCCTACTGATACAATGTATGGAGAAACAAAGGAGAAGCCATAAATGCAGATTAGAAAAATGTGTCAAGATTTTTGAAAAAATTGAAAAGTTGTCAGAAGAGGGCAGCCTTTTCACATAGACTATAAACCAATAACATAGAAAAAACATCTGAAATTACTCCTTTCACTAGACTTTTGCATGCACTGTGGGGTTAACCTTGTTAAGGAAACTGGAACATGCACAAAACTTGATCACAACAAGAATGCTTCTCTTTTGTGCTGTCTTCAAAGGACATAGGCCTGGCTTTGTAGAAATATTTTTTTCCTGCTATGTTCAGACAATAGAGTTAGAGATGATTGTAAGTTGAGTCAACAAAGGGAAATGAAATCATCCTTCGTTTTTGTTTTATTTATAGTTAAAGAGAATTAACTTTGAATACTTTGGGTATTAAGGACAAAAGATGCTTGCTTAAATATTGCAGAGAAGTAAGCCAATCTTTAGATTAAGAATGAACAAAGAACTAGAAAATTAAATGAATGATGCTTTATTAATGTATTCTTAATCATATCAATCTGTCTCAGTATTTATTCAAATACAATATGTAGCTCATGAAGACTGTTTCAAATAGTGAAATTTATGTCATAAACAATTGGCAGACTACACTGGTTTCCTACAGAACTCATTGCTGTCAGAAGGCTCCAGCTACAAGTAGTCTGTAACAATTCCAGTGAATTTGTCACTGCAGTGGAAAAAGTGCCAAAATTTGAATGAAGATTATTTGTGACCTGATAAAGAGATTAGGAAGATTTTTTTTTTATATATATATTTCTTGTTCCTGAAGGAGTAACCTTGTGGCTGTGTCTCTTTGCAAGTGAATTGGGTCCTGGTAGGGCTGGATTATGGATCAGGAACTCCAAATGGAAGGCGAGGCCAGGCCAAATATCTAGACTGGGAATTTGGGTCTAGACGCTGGGCTGAGTGAGGACTTAACCTCAGTTAATGAAGTTTTTAGATCTTGATTCAGAAAAGCAGTTAAACTCCAGTGATTTAAGTGATTGGTTAAGATAAAAATTAAGCACTTTAACAGAAGCCAACCTACTTGCAATCTTAAGCGATTAAGTGCTGTTCCAGTTTGAGACAAATTAAGGGAAACACTCTGGAAGGAACATCTCCTCCAAAGAATGCAGGTTTCAGCCGCCCCTCCCCAAAAGGTTTGGGAAGAAATTCCTCGGAGGAAAGTGAAAAAAGAAGTTATTTATTTAACAAGAAGAGTGTGCGCAGGCACGAAAAAAAGAAGAATGCTAAATAATAAAACCTCTCCCTGTGGAGAGAACCTGGTAAAATTCAAAGTCCTTTGTAGGCGTGGCTCTGCTCTCTCTCCGGAGCGGGGGTTCAGCGTGGGCCCCTCTGGGCTGTGGTGTAGGGCCTCCCGGTGATGTTCTGATGTTCTGGTGTTCTGAAGAGTTCCAGCACGGAAGAAGAAGAAGAAGAAGAAACCAAAGTCCCAGGGAAAAAACCTTCTTGCCTCAGCTAGCAGACTAGCTAAAAAAGCAAAGGAGTTTAACTCTCCTTCTCTCTCCTGAGAAAAGGAACCAAGAGCTGGGAAAAGTAGGAAAAATTTTTTTCTCTGCTCTGCTGCAGCGATGAGAGAACACAGGGGAGTGTGTGTGTCCTTGAGATACAAACTGCTTTGAAAAATTCACCTGGCGTTTCTCCCCTCTCTCCTGAAAAACAGCTTAAAGACACAGGAAGGCACAGGATTCATATCTGGCATAGGGCAGACGATAGGGAATACAGTATTGTACAGTCACCCCAGGACAAGTGCTTTTTGCTCAGAGATTAAAGATTATTTTAGTACTTAAAAACATCATAAAATATTTAGTTTGTGTATAATATGCATATTATGCCATTGTTCCAGTTAAGAAACAAACATGCAGTGTTTTACCGTACTTCAAGATAGCTGAATTTTGGATATTTCCCAATGTTTTGACTGGCAAAACACATGGGTTCCTGGTAGGTCCACGTTATTGAAGAGACACATATAAATTGGAAATTTTCCAGGAACAGTATGACTCTCTCTGTTAGTTAAGATGTTTTCGTCAGAGCCTGGTTGGAGGTAGCAGACTTGTATCCTTGTCTCTCTACATGTATGCGTGGTGGGCTGACCCCAGCTGGGTGCCAGGTACCCCCCAAAGCTGCTCAGTCACTGCCCTCCTCAGCTGGACACGGAAGGGAATATGCAACAAAAGACTTGAGGGTTGAGATAAGAGCAGGGAGAGATCACTCAGCAGTCACTGTCGTGGTAAAACACACTCAACCTGGGGAAATCAGATTAATTTATTACCAGTCAAATCAGAGTAGGGTAATGAGAGATGAAACCAAATCTTAAAACCCTTTCCCCATCTCTGCCTTCTTCCCAGGCTTAACTTCACTCACGGATTCTCTACCTCCTTCCCCACAGTGGCACAGGGGGAAGGGGAACAGGGCCTCTGGTCAGTTCGTCACAGCTTGTCTCTGCCACTCCCTCCTGTGAGGGGAGGGCTCCTCACACTCTTCCCCACGTGGGGCCTCTCCCATGGGAGGCAGTCCTACATAACTCCTCCAGCTGAAGTCCTCCCACAGGCTGCAGTTCTTCACAAATAGCTCCAGGGTGGGTCCTCCACAGCGTCACAAGTCCTGCTCCAGCCTGGGCTCCTCTCTCCACAGGGCCACTCGTCCTGCCAGGAGCCTGCTCCAGTGGGGGCTTCCTACAGGGTCACGCCTGGCCACACAAACCGAGTACAATACAATAAAAATTTCTCCCCTTATAGTAGTTATTGTTAACTTGTCATTATGATTCCAAGACCATCCTTTAATTATCAATAGCTGGATTTAATTTTTTTTTTATCCTTCTTATTTTTCCATTTCTTTCTTTCTGGACAAAGAGAGGAGAAAGACTGCTCTGGTCAGCAAAATTGCCCTTTCTGAAATCACGAGTCTTTATTGTGGAAAGATTACTTAAAAAAATCTTAAATTAGAACCATTTTAAAAAATAAATATAGTAAATATATAACAGTGAAGTTTTTAGCTCTATCAAGTGAAGGGCTTATACTGATTTATATCCTGGTAAATCCATCTACCTTTCCTGCAAATGTTATTGCTGCTCCATCTACCTCAGTGTGCTCTGTTTGGTGTCAAAGACCTCGTGTTTCAATTGCTTCAGCTAAACTGTGTCACCTTTATTGGGACAGATAGGAAGCTTGCAGCTTTGAAGACATTGTAACTACCAGGACAGGGGTGACAAATCTTAAAGAAAAGAGCTGAAAAATAACACAAATCATCAACCTGATCAGCTGTGTAAAGTGAGAAAAATAATGGAAAACCAAGGAAGTCTTTCAGAAGGAGACAGTCAAAATAGTGACAAAAACAAGGTATGGAACATGCCCAGGGGAAAGGAGGGAGATTTATGTGTGTGGTGTTACCTGGGAAAAGAGCTTTGAATTGCTAAAAAGTGGGGGGAGTGTGTTGATAGACATAGTTCCATCCCAGGCTGAGCCAGATGGGGTTCATTCTAGTTCAGATGAGTGGGTTTTAAAGTCAGAGCTGGATCCTGAGCTGTCTGTCAGCTGAAAAAGTGCAGCTCTCCATGCTGGTACACTTTTCCTGGGAACCATGCCACCCAAACTTGGCTCAGCAGTGAGCTCCTCCTTCCCCTACCCACTCAAGCACAGAACGAGAAGTCCCTAGAGCTGGAACTGCCTGTGAGTCTGGCAACTCACCCATTCCTGCACCTCCCTCCAGCAGCAACGTTTCCTCCCAACAAAAACCGCCCACAGGACCACAAACACTGCTTTACTGCTTGGCTCTTAAAGGTGATGCTCAGTGGCAGAGTAACCTTAGTGTTTAGAAAATAGAAACACCTATTCGTCCAAAACAATCCCAATAACAATAACATCATTGACACTCTTCAAAGCACAAAGGCTGAAAAGAGAAACAAATGTAGCATTACAATATCTGCTCCTGAATGGCTTTTGGGCTGTAGTTAAAGGACTGGAGCAGGGTCATAGCTAGTGCTAATACTCTTCATCCCGTGCCTTCTCTACATGTTATGCAGAAAGCTCCATATTTGTCAAGTTGCAAGGTACTGTACTTCTTTTTTGTTTACTAGATCTTGAAGTATTCAGCAGAATCAGTGGAAAACTTCCTCCTGATTGTAATGAGCTTGGATCAGCCCACTCCCAAACTACCCCCACCAAAAAAAAAAAAAAAATAAAGAGTGATAATATCAACATTAAATCTAAAGCCAATGAAGGGGAAAAAAAAATCTATAAACACTTACTGACATGAGATACAATGTTAATGAAACTTTGGAAATGCAATCCGTTCTAAAAATTAAATATAACTAGAGCTCTTTCAGTAGTTTTATCCCATTATCTACAGGGCCATAAACACTTGGTTTCTGTCTCATGCAAGACTTTGAGGAAGAGATAGTGCTTTCAGGCATACAAATCACTAGAAGAATGATCCAAGATGGACCAAAATAAGCTTGAAGTGATTTTCAAGATGGAGATGCAGATTTTGCCTACAGCGTTAATATATTAGGATTTGGCATCTCTAAAATATAGCTGTGAAGAATGCTGTGAACCTGCTAATTAATAAGACTCTTTTCCTCAGACACTTCATTAACCTAAACTTCTTCATTTTCTGTAGATGAATGCATGCATGCCTGTTTTTAACCTTTGTACAATGGCTTCTAGTGTTATAATTAATTTATTTCCACTAGCAAGATGAGAATATTGGGTTACAGAAGTAATTCAAAATGAGTCATGCATAATTTATACTGATCAATATTGTTGAGTATGGTGTTTTATTTTCTGTCCTGACTTTTCATTTTATAGAAATAATGTATTGTCAAAAATATAGAACACTAACATTTAATTTATCATCTAGCTTTAAAATAGACAGGTAAATATTTAGGAGGATCCAGAGACCTTCAAGATCATCTAGTCCAACCATCAACCCAGCACTACAATAAACCTGTAAACAGTATCTCCAAGTGCCACATCCAGATGCCTCTTGAAAACTCCCAGAGACAGTGACTCCACCATCTTCCTGGCAATTAATCCAATGCTAAACCATTCTTTTAGTGAATTTTTTTAGTATATCTAATATGAACCTCCCCTGGTGCAACTTGAGGCAGTTTCCTCTTATCCTTTCACCTGAGACGTGGCAAAGTGACCAGCACTCACCTTCCTGTTTGTGTGTTTGAAAATTCATGCTGAGGACTGCTGCACTCTGCAGGAGATTGAAAGTGAACAAGGGGAAAATTTTTCTTATTAGGAGGTTGTCTGGTCAAGTTTCTTCAATTTGTTCTGCTTTGATTTTTCTCCACCTGCATCCATTGTAGAAGAAGAACCACAAGGTCTTGCTATCTGATAAGCCAGGTTGGAAATGGGCCATCAGGAAGAGGGTGAAGGGCATTAAAATACCTATTTTCTGTGAGGTCACAGGGTAACAAATAACAGTGATCAGCTCTCCTTTGATTTTTAGCCAAGGAGGAACTGAAAGATTGCCTCCATGTCAGCAGGCTGATGAGCATCCTCCCAAATGGGCTGGGGCAGTCATGGGTGGAACAATTTACTGCTGAGAAATGATCCCAGATTTAAGGAAGATGCAGCCTACTTAAACTATAGCCTTCACATCTTGTCCTTCTCTTTTACTTTATTTTCTTCCTTCTTGGTGGTATTGCTGATGCCATCACTTTGTAGAGGGGAATTTGCCAGTTTGTTGGCTCCCTGCACCCACAGGCACCCAGAGGTTGTACGTCAGGTTGCAACACTGATGCTGGATGGAATGGAAGGATTTCTGTTCTACAAATAACTCTCCTGTGAAAAGCCATTGGTTGAACTCACGTGTTTTTCATTCATGGTTAAAGTTTCATTTCCCGTGACAAGTGCAGCACTAAATATAACTAACTACCTATGTACTTCTTCAGGACAGTTCCCGACTGATGTGAATTTTACTACTGATGTCGTAAATTCCTTGTGAAATTAATTTTAAGTCCTCGTGAGAATCAGGCCTTTATTTACCAGGCAAAGGGAATGAGAACATTCCATATTTGGGAAAATAGGACACTTCCATAGCTGTAATTGTTTTAGGTACAGTAATTAAGAACTTAAAATGTAAGTAGAGAGGAATGTGCGGGAGGTGGATTGATGCTGGTTAGAGAAAGGGTGTTGTAACTATTATTGAGGCGGGCTGTTGCTCTCCGTGGTTTGGATGCCTGTGATTAGCGAGTCACAGGAAGAAGACTTCAGTGAATCTCCATAGGCAAAATAAAGCTTTTCCTGTAATGCATCAGGTTAATGTTAAAGTATTTAGGTTCAGTCTTGGCTGTGAGCAGACCTAAACTTCTTATTTTAAACAACTGATGGTAGGTGATCTTTCTCTATTTTCTTATTTTCTTTTCTATTTTCTTTTTGTTTTTTAGTGTCTTTTGTGAAACAATTTGTCATGTAGTGCCTATATATTAATTTCATCCCAGTTTGAGAAGTTTATAACAAGAATGTTGTTTTTATTACATCCTTTACCCCTCTCTGCCCAGTTTGGTAATAAGTAGGTTTTCAGGTATGCAGTCATACACAGACTGTTTTGAATTCATGGTATTTTTCAGTGTGCAGATAGCTTTGGGTTCCCTGCTTTAGTATTCATTTTGTTATTCCCCTTGTGATTCTTCTGGCTTACTTGGTGTTTATTATGTAGCACTCTCCTAATTGTATGCTTGCACATTCCAAAGTTTAGGGATTTGAGTGTCTATTATGTGCCTATTCCACAGCTCTTCATGAATTTCTTTCAATATGCTTTGACACTGCAGTCATTCCAGAAAATATCATTAAAACTATCCTTAATGTCTTTCTAACTTGTTGAGGGTGGAACTTCAAGTTTGTTTTATTTGTCATTCTTATTCTATATTTTCCTGCCAGGCATTTTGGCAAAGTGAAATGAAAATTGCAGAATGGCAAGAAGAGTGAGCAAGCCAGTAATTACCTACTTTGTATGCTTACGTTGTGAAGAATTCCATCCTGAGTGTTTTGAAGATTTATGGATGTGTGCTTATTCAGAAGCGTGTAGGGTTACAAAATCTTTTTCTCAAGAAATGGTCTTGAGCCTGCATCAATCTGCTTAATTTGTATCTTGTCTCACCTAATTTTTTTGAGTAATTAGTAATGAAAGAAGCTGAAGCTCCTGTCTAAGTGATGTTTGAACTACGGTTTCACTACGTGGCTGAATTGAATCGGGGAACAGACAAGCTTGAAAATAATAACAACAAGAGCAAGAAAGAGTTTTGGCAGAGCCCAACTCCCTGATTTAGTTCATAGAATCCTCTCATACACAGCCATTCTAGCTGCATTGAGCCCCTGGATGCTGTGGCTCCAGTTCCTTGTCCCAAAGCCAGCTAGTTCTGAGTTATGCTACCACAGCTGCTGAATACTCTGCAAACCTCCCGGGATTTGGGAAATTCTTGCTATGTTTGGAGCAGTTTTCCATCTTACCTGTTGAGTCATGCTTCCTGTACATCAGTTTCTTCAGCACATAAGCTTTCTGGTCTGGTTGCTTATCTTAAACTGAGAAGCTGTTCTGAAATATCCCTTCTCCACTTCCCCCCCTCCCCTACCCTCATGATCTATTGTTTTCTAATTTCTGCCAGCACAATGTCAAAAGGGTGAACTCAGCAATGGAAAAACCTGTGTAGTAAAATAAGCTAAAAGACATCCCTCAAACATTTGTAACCCAGTAAGTTACAGAAATACTTCTCTCTGCGCTGACTTCCAACCCCATTTTATGAGATAACTCAGGGAAGATATAATAAAATGCGAGTATCAGAATAGTCTGCTTTTACTGCAAGAAAGAAACATGTTTTAAAGCACTCCTTTAGTCTGTATTTTAGGTTTTCTTTGAAATCATTAAAGCAAGATGGCAAATAGCAGGAGTTTGGTGAATCAATACAAAGGGGCTGAGTATGTGCCTGTGCAGTGTTTTCATTACAGCAGACACAGGAGGCATATTTCTGAATAATATAATAAATCTTCTTGTCCTCAGATCTGAAGATAATATTCAACTGTTTGTGTTGGTTTTGGAAAGAGAGTATGACTAACAGAACACTTTAATTATTATGACATGTCAGTAGGAGTTATTGCTGTTCAGATGTCATGTAATGATAGGAAAAGAACATAAAAAGAACATAAACTCAGAAAGGAAACACAATATGATTTTTTTTTCAGTCTACTGTGACATTTTAGCATTTTCTGGATCAAATTTTTAAAATTACCATCAGCAAATTCCAACTTAAAAAACCCAAATCTGTAGCAGTTCTTATTGAAGCCAATATAAGCAGATAAATATTTGTTTACTATAAACACTTTTTTCAGCAGGTAAACTGTCATGATATGTATAAGCAAATACCATCATTCAGCTATGATATTGGAATTTTTCAGTTCAGTATTGTTCATTGTGCAGGTATCAGTGATCAGTTGGGTTATCTACTACAGTCATCTGGGTAAGTTATAGTCTCATGACATTTTCCAAACTCAGGGCATTACAGCTCATAGAGGTCACAGTAGATCTACTTCTTCCTGAATTTATCCTTTCCAATTGGGTTCTTTATGAGGTGCTTTTCTAGTTAAATAAGGAGCCTCCATTCTCATGTCCATGCTTTTCATACGTAAGAGCTTTCAGTATCAAAGTACTTTAGCCTCCTTCAAACTTCTGTTAAAACAAGTAGGAATTTTGTATGATTGCAAAGCACTGGGAAGGACCTTATCTGAATGCTGCATAACAGCTCCTCTTATCTTTCAGACTTCCCAGATTGAATTGCTCTGCAAGAAGGTTTGGGCTTTTTTCGGTTAACAGTGAGTACATAATTTTCATTATTTAATTATCTGTCATACATTGGAGGAGTTTCAGTTTCGGAAAGAGGAAGAAAGCAGAAAACATGGTTTTCTCTTTAAAGCAGGCATTCCTTTTATCTTATTAGAGCCATACAGAGTGTTAAAACAAAAGAATCAGAAATTATAAAACAAACTCCAAGAGACTGATCATTACAATCAGGTCTTTTTTGAAGTTGAAGTTCTAAAATTAGCAGTGCAGCAATGACTAGCTCTGATTGCATCCACTTGTATCAAGGATTCATAAGGAATACAGCTTTATGAACATGAACAGTTTAACTAAAGGAGTTCATATCAGAAGTAATGTAGTTAACATTAAATTTATATGATTTTTCTTTCTCTAGTAGAAAGATAAAATTCTGAAAAATAAAATATTTTAACCTACAGACAAAGAGACAAAGATGACAGAATACAGAAGAACCAAAGAAGAGTTTAGAATCTGGGAGCATAGGAGAAATATTATCTATGCAGCTACACTATAAACGTGAATATATAAGTCTGGGGACAGCACCGTTCCATAGAAAATGCTGCAGGAAAAGGCAGTGGAAAAGTCAGCAATATTTTGTTTGTGTAATCTTATTGTATTATTTTCTTCTGTCAAGGAAAAAATTCTCATGTATTCTGAAATGAAGTAATATGTGTCTGGAAGAAGGAAGGAATTCAGGCTCATTTAAGAAAGTCCAGAAAAAAAGAAGCAGTATTTCGTGGACATATTCTGATTCTCCCTACTGCTGGTGCCAAGTTTTCATTTGCAATGATGGCTTAGGACAGTTTGGCCACAGAAACTGTAAGTAACTAAGAGTTTTTAGCCATTTCTCCTGGCTGCTCCCCAGAACAGTTCTGTGGCAAATCCTACAGAAGAAATCTCTGTAGAATCTGTTCCTTCCTTGCCCACATGTTGGCAGGCAAAAAATTATGCCTCTGTCTCAGCTCTCCATCTGTAAAATGAAAAATAAGAGTATTCCTCTACCTTCCAGAAATGTTTTAAACGCACTAAGGCTTGTGCCTAACTTGCTGTTTAGTGATGAGAAATGCAAAAGTATAGAGGATGGAATACCTTGTGAAAAAAGCTTTTTTGCTATTGAGGAATTCTCCATAGCATTTATTTTAGTTTAACAATCAGTTGTAGCTGACAGTGTTTTAGTACTAGAGATTTTAGACAGGTTTGCTTTTTTATTTTTTTTATTAGAAGTGCCATCAACGTTTCCAAGTTAGACTGAGCTGTGCTAGACTTGATGGCAAATTAAGACCTTTACCTTACAAGAGTCCTCTGTTTTTGTGGTCAGCCTTTTATTGTGAATGGACATACTGCTTGACCATCCCTAAAGTGTGGATTTAACTTCTTTTTACATTATACTTAGAAACCAATGGAAATAGTATCTTCGGGCTACTTCTATCTGCTGCTGGTGAAGCTGCAGTTTTTACAAGGAGGAAGTTAATCAGTATTGGTAATGGGAAGATCAGGCCTGTGGCCATTCCCACCCTGGAAGAGTGGCTTGGCTCAAACCAACCCTGCTGAGCTGGTGGAAGAGCTCTGCAGTTCCTCCCTGTCTCTGCTACTTGGGTGGCGTTTTGGGGAGGGTGATGGTGTTAGGCTGTCATGGACAGCACAGAATCAAAGCTTTAAAAGCCTGATAAAGCCTTACACATCAGCTGGTTTCACCTGGGGGCAATACTGGTGTCCAGGCCTTGAGTGCCTTGGGGGATGCCAGCAGCAGCTGACCCCACCCCATTCAGGATCACTCTCTCTGGGGCAGTACCTGGGGATGGCTGGGCTGTGGCTGACCCCAGCCACTTCCCCTGGCCTCAGCCACCTCCTCTGGCCTCTTGGACCTTGCTGAGGAGGTGGCTGGTTGGGGAGGAATCACAGCCACTGCCCACGGGGTGCCCAGCTCAGTTTTATCCACTGGGTTTGATACAGTTCCCATGAATTGTAATGTCACAGACTCATTGCAAAGAGTGCCTCCACGGGTTTGATAATTTCCAGAGGATATATTCAGCCCACTTCCTAGGCAGCAGTGCCGTGAGTTCTGTGGTTTTGATATTTTCCCATGTAGGGGGGGGTCAGCAGTGAGCAGGGGATGAGCAGCTCCGTGTGCCCATAGCTGGCAGGAGCGATGTGTGTGTCCTGCCATGGGGCACTGGTTCTGCCGTGCCAGGAGCAGAAGGCCACAGGCTGTGGATCACCTGGCTGCCAGCTCCAGAGGGATGCAGCACCGAGAGCGGGGCCATCTCAGGTACTTGCCATGACAGCACTTTATGGAACATACCTTTCACAAATCCTTTTGTGAAGAAATATTCTCCGTGCAGGATACAAATCAGAAGCACGGACATTTCAGAGCCTCTGTGCTATTACAGAGCTGCTTCTCTAAGCATGCATAGCGGGAATAATTTCTGGTGCTTGAAGGATATGATGGGTGCCCTGATGACCTCTCACACAAAGTCTTTGTGATGGACATTCCCCGTCAGGAATACTTAATGACTAAAGTTGTCAGGGTTCAGTCTGGTGTCACGTGGATTTAAAAGCTAATTGTATAATCAAATAATGGCCTAAGGCAGGAGGAATAGTTTTGAGAGGATTGCTTCGGGCCATGGAGCTGGGTTTAATTTTGCCTCATGTTTTAGGCTTATTTGGTAAACTATTTTACACACATGAGGCTTTGTACTACAATGGGCATCCAGTGTTTAATTTATATGATTAAATAAATAGATCAGAGATCCAAATACGCTGAAAAGCTTCTCAGAACAATATGCAGTCTAATGCTTCCAATGGAATTAAATAAATATGAGCTTGTCACCTTAAATATATGGAAATGTCTTGACTCTAATGATACAATTGCAAGACTTTCCTACAGCCACAAAGCACAGGACTAATCTGGAGTGAGTCTTTGAAGTGCAAATTGTACATTTCCCACCAAACACTTGAAGTAAAAAATGGGAAATATCAATTCACACTACTGACAAAAAAAGACTTCAATTTATCACAAGAAGAAAGGTTTTAAATTTGCAATTTTCATCTGTAATATAAGGTGCTAATGAATTTTATATTTTATCCAGATGGGTATGTAAATGCCTTCTGAACTTTGTTACAGAGCATCTATAGTGCAACTACTGAAAAGGGTAGAGAGTGTAGTCAGTTTAGGCGGAAAACATATAATTTACCTTGTCCTGATTTTTTTTCTAGTTCTTTCATGGATTCTGACATGGTATCCTTCTCAAATGCTGTGATTAAAATCATTGGAAATACGTATTTTTTTTTATTTTAAAATAAGTTTCAGATCAGACCAGTTTTGGAAGAGGCAGGAAATTCCTTTCGAGTTTCGTCAGAGTAGACAATGTCCAACACTCTTACTAATTCAGTTTTCTTCAGATAATAAACCACATTTAATAAATTAAAAGGCACTTCTTGGGGAAAAGGAGGAGGAACAACCCCCAAGCTATTAACCTGTGAGATACAGAAAATTTTAAAATCTGACTTCTGCTAAAGTCAAAAAACTGTTTGACATCAAGAGTAGCTGAGTAACTTGCAACAACTTAATAGGAACCTTAAACATTCATAGTTAGAACATTCCCCTTATGTTTCAGTGGAATATTCTGTATTGCAATTTGTGCTGCTTATTGCTTCTTCTTGTGTCACTGAATACCTGAGAAGCATCTGTCCTCTTTATGCCCCTAATGTCTGTGTAGTTAAGATAAAACTGGTTTTAAGTATTTGTTTAAATTAGAGAGTAAGGTGACCAACAGATTTTTCGTTTGGATTTATTCCATTTCCTTCTTCAACTCTGTTTCTTAGGTATAACTTTTGTTTTGGTGTAGGAAGTTGATTACAGACACAGGAATTATGCAACAAGAAGTTGAAGCCTTTGTTAAAATGTGAGGAACAATCACCTTTACAGATCTATTCCCTAACTCTGAGTCCTAAGAATTATTTCATATTTGAAACATGCACACTGGAAGTCACAGGTGGCTGCATACATCTGCCCTTCATAGCAGTTCCATCCCTGACACATTTAAAAGTTTTTGCTCTGGAAACACTCCTCAAACATGAATTCTATCTCTAATTACCAGGATTTTTCAACTACAGACCATTTTCTAAGTGCAGAACTGAGTCCAACCGAGATCTCTCCTATCTAGGGAATAAATCACTGGGATGAATTTCATGCTTGGCTACAGCAGAATAAATGTAAAGTAGATTCATTGAGGTTCACTGGATAGCTGCAGATTTATGTTGCCATTAGTGAGAAGTGATTTGCTAGAATTGTTTGCTTTTCCACTCCCGCATTCCTACAGTTGCTATACTAGTAAAATGTGGAATTATTTCTATTATTTAGTCTTAGTAGCATTCTAACAATTAAGTTTCAAAGAGATAAAACTTGCCCAAATTAGGTATAAACAATAATATAACAAAAATATTTCTTCCCTGAAGGTAGTAGAAAACCTGGATTTCCTAGGAGGATGTAGGTTGTGGTATCAGGCTGCTTTTCCATCCAGCCATTCCTCTGAAAAACCTAAGTCTTCTTTTAATGCAGATATTGTGGTCTCAGAGACAGTAGCCTTTCCATTTTCTGACAGTAGGTGCTGAGAATGCACAGACACTATTAACTCACCCTGAGGGAGAGAAAGGCTGTGGGGTGAATTCAGTCCTTACTAAGTACCAGAAGGGAAGCCACAAGGGACAAAGATGTTACTCACTCGCAGGAAGACTTTTCCCCGAATTCAGATGCAGCTGTTACACATCAGACAGTTCAGCATCATACAACACTGGTTTTGTGATCTTTGTTGCTCCTGAAAATCAGCAGGTTTGTAAATAGAAGCTTCTCTGAGTTAATATTATTTCCCTTGTGTAGCTGGAGGAAAACAAAAGCATACCAGAGAGGTATTGGATCTCTGAAAATTGCAGGGGGACTGTTTGAATAATACATTCCTGTTAAATTCTCCCTATTCTGTTTTGTACGAACAGTAGATTCCCCAGCTGCCAGCAGCACCACATTTGAGGCTCTGTTGCAGGATCGATGGTGGGGGAGGAATTCTGAGAAACTTCAGCCTCCATTTTTGTGCCTATGTTTATGGCAATGGCCATTAATGCCAGAACATGTTGGAAGAAAAAAGGGCAACGGAAAAATATTTTTTCAGGCCCATCTGAAATGAGTTAGATATCAGCTTTGTCATGGGCGTATCAAGAACTGCCTTGTCCTTCAGCGTTCATCACGGTAATAGTTATCAAGCCTTGTAACACTGTACTTTTCTGTGACAACTCTCTCTGTTTCAGCTAATACAATGGATCAGCCCTCTGCTTTAATTCAGCAGATTGATAGTGTTCTTTAGTTTATTGCAATATTACTGGTCTGCAATGTATGTCTGCCCTTGTGGCTGCCTTCTCTTCTTTGGAAAAACACTTTCAATCCAGCAATTTATTGCCCAACGCACTTCTTAAAATGTCATATGAAATTGGATTTTATAGACATGGTTGGTAATAATCAATGACCTTTTAGAAGATGTTGTGCCAATAAGTGGTTACAGACTGTCTTTCCTGAAATGTCTTCAATGATCCTGTTCTTTCTCCAAATATCTGAATAATTCTTCCAGGAATTTAATGAAACTTCACAGGCAAGTGGATAGGGCAAACAGTCTCTCTTGCCTTGTGATCTGAAAAAAAGATTCTTGCAAACAGAGCAAATATATAGAATAAATTGTATCATTTTTATTATGAAAGTGCATATAGAGTGTCATCACATCAAATATAGGTCATGGCTTCACTGAGATTTTAAAAGTGAAATTTCCCTTAGCCCAGCCACTTTGTGGTGGGTTTGTCTGGCCAGGCTGAGCACAGACACAGGTTTGCCTGGCTGAGCAGCTCCCCTGAGGTTCCAGGTGAGTTAATATAAAAGCTTAAATCTGCTCTCCTATGGTTAAGTTGTTTCAAATACCCAAATTAACTAGATTAAAGTTACAGTGCAATTACTGTTTGGATTTTTTTTCAGGCAGACACTGGAAGAGGGATTCAGGTATGGGTTTCTGCACTAGAAATATCAATTTATATAAGAGGAATTAATTGTGTGAATTGAGCAGTGTGTGACTGCCTTTCTCAGGGAAACAATTCTGTTGGTTTTAAAACTACTAAAAAGGTGACACTAGGATCAGTTTACATCATAAACTGCCAGCTGCAAAATGTTCAGCCTCATTAAAAACTCGGTGTTCTGTGTAGCACATTTCACTTATTTGAATTGTGTTGTACAAGACAGCTTAAGAGAGGAGAGAATTGCTCTCCATATGGTGTCCTTCAGTTCTGTCCCTAAGCAAGGACCTTGATCAAGACTGGGTAACAGGTTACTGGGAAAGCAAGAAAGGATACAGGAAAAGAGAAAATACATGGAATAATGTTGCAGGTGTTGTGGGTTGATCCCAGCCAGCTGCCAAGCACTCACACTGCTGCTCACTCCCTCTCTCTGTGATGAGAAAGCTCACATGTCAACGTGGAGACAGTTTGATAGGTGAGGGAAAGAGGCAGGGGAAACAAACAAAAACTGAGGACAAGTAGTCATGAACCACCTGCTGCCAGCAAAGTGATGCCCAAAAACCTCTGAGCAACAGCCACCTTGAAAGCCAACTCTCCCTGCCCTCCCCCTCCCCTCAAACTGCCCAGCCCTTTCCTTCTGTATCCCATGATATTATGGTTCATAGAATATCCCTTCACCCAATTCGGGTCAGCTGTCTCAGCGGTGTCCCACCCACTCTTCTTCTTACCCATCTTCTTTTCCTCAGGGAAAGGCAAACCAAACCAAACCAAACCAAACCAACCAAACCAACCCAACCCAACCCAACCAAACCAAACCAAACCAAACCAAAGCAAATCAAAAAAAGGCTTGACTCTGTGGAAGCAGTGCTCAGCAATAGTCCAAATATTGATGTGTTATCAATACTGTTTAGTCACAAATCCAAAACATAGCACCATATACAGGTTGCTCTGAAGAAAGTTAACTCCATCTCAGCCAAACCAAGGACAGAAAAAAACATCATCAGGGCAAAAAGCAAAGATGGGTATCTATGGTGAGTTTTTGATGTCCCTAGTGCAGGAGAAACTCAGCAATATTTATCCCTAATTGAGTCCTGTATGAATAAGATAAATTCAAAGCCCAATTTCTGATGTTTTCTACCTCAAATGTATAAATCAGACAGAATTTTAATTGTCAAATCTTGAAGTGAAGATGACTTACTGAAAAGCATTTTGAAGATGCTTCTGGACAGAGTTTCAATACTTCTCTGAATATTTTTAGGATTTATCTGCAGAGATTTTTTATGAAGACGTTGAAGAGCACAGGGTCGAGGATGGAGCCCTGTGGAACCCCACTAGTGAGAGGCCACCAGTCTGATGTCACCCCCGTCACTGTAACCCTTTGTGCCCAACCTGTGGGCCAGTTGGTCACCCATCCCATGATGTGTTTATCCAGCTGGGGGATGGGCATTTTATCCAGAAGGATCCTGGGAGAGACAGTATCAAAAGCTCTGCTGAAATCCAGAAAGATCACATCAACAGTCTTCCCTTGATCAGTGGGGTGGGTTACCTTGTCACAAAAGGAGACCAGGTTTGATAAGCAGGACTTTCCTCTCATGAAGCCGTGCTGGCTGTGACCAGTGACTGTGTTGTCTTCCAAGTGTTTTTCAATACCTCTCAGAATGATCTTCTCCATTACTTTGCCAAGCACTGAAGTGAGACTGACAAGCCTGTAGTTTCCAAAGTCCCCCCTTCTTGAAAATTAGGACAATGTTCACCAGCTTCCAGTCAGCTGGGACCTCTCTGGATTTCCAAGACCGTTCAAAAATTTATCGAGAGGGGTTTTGCAATGACATCAGCCAGCTCTTTGAGGATTCTTGGATTAATCCCATCATAGGGATTAATAGATAGATTTGTAGGGATCCAAATGGATTTGTAGGGATCCACATAGATTTGTAGGGATCCAAATGGAGCAGCAGATCCCTCACCATTTCTCCTGGGAATTGATCATCCAACAGGTGCAAACTGTTAAGAAGTATGGCTTATCCTGCCTCTGAGGGTAGAGGTTCTTTTCTTTAAAGGAAACAGCCAAACCTATAGTAGTGTGTATGTCCAGAAAAATGAGCATAAAATCCTTTTCACAGGACATGTAAGTTATTTATTTAGGATTGTAGGATTGTGCAACAAATTCTTTACTGGGAAAGATGGTCAGTACCTTTTTTTGCTATTTAATTACAAAAAGTGTTTGCTACATCCACTTCTTATGACTGTCTAGCGCAAATAATTGTGTGATAATTAATGGCTTGCCAAAAAGCTTTCTTTTTTACAAACAACAATTTATTCAAAGGGAATTTTAAGCAGGCAATCCTCAATTGAAAGTATTTCTTGGCAGACACTATTTATCTGCCGCAGTATTTGAAATATAATAAACAAAGTTTGATGCACTGTGAAGAGAGAATTGAAAAGGAAGTGCAAAACACTTAAAGGAAGTATCAAAATGCACTGAACTCAGCAAAGTGCTTTGAAATACATCATATTTAGGGTTAGGTGTCAGTGAAGGGGGGGTCCAAAACAAGCACAAATACATTTGCAGTGAATGGAATACTGATTTTCTGTTGGAGACATAATCATGTACCTCAGGAGAGTGATATAAATCCAAATGATGTTATATTTACTAACCATAGATACTTCTGAGTAAGGGAGGGTTGTCTACATGTACTCTCAAAGTTAAGTCCTTGCAGTTATTTTTAATGAAGTTGAATCTTGGTAGAGTTGAGGTCTCTTTATGTATTCAATTATTCATTTTTGTGATGAAATAACATTGATGTTTATGGACTCTATCAAGTAACATTTGATATGCACAGTAGCCTTGACCTGACGCTACTTGTTTGGTCCTGCAGCCCAGGGACTGGATAGATTTCTCTTAGCTTCATTGCAGTGGAGGATTAAAACAATTAGCAGGATCAATTCTGTACCTCTGTGCTTACACAGATATAAACTTCTGGACTTTTGCCTTTTTGGTGAATATCTTTGATGCTATGAGAGAGAGTCCTTCTGTGTTTTATTTAGATTAGTTGCTGTTTCTTGAGTGGCAGATTAGCTATCAGGAATTCTATGTTCTGTGACAGCTTCTTCCATTATTTCTTGGAGTTTTTTGTTTTGTTTTGTTTTTTTTTCATTTGTCTTGTTTGGGTTTTCTTCGGTTTTTTTCCTTAACTTTCATTGTAACTCGACAGCTTTGTAATTCACTTTCTTGTATAGTAACATGTATCTGTCAGGACTGCTGTAAGGATGAAATCCTTAACATTCATAAAGCATTGTGTTACATTGGTAAAATAATGGAAATTATTTTACATTATTATGATAATGAAAGTAACATGACATCATAGAAATTAAGTCTCTAATTATTCATTAGGATTCAGAAAGATTAACTACCATACCAGTTAGGCTCTTTGAGTTCAAACATCTGACCTACTTTTCCTATATTTAACCATATGCACCCTTCTGAGCTGTTGCCTGATTTAAGGCGTGGGTTCCTCATTGTTTGGCAGAATATAATGGAAATAAGAGGAGGTGTGGATGGTGGGATGTTTCCTGAGTGTTCAGAAAGAGCTTGGGCAGTCTGTACTTGACCCTTTGTATATATGAAACTGAAATGTCACAGTCAGAGGAACTGAAACTGGGCATGAAGGTGCTAAAGAAGTTGTTTAACAAACAGCTCTCTTTTTTGTTTTCCTACTTTAACAGCAGAGAGGCATCAAGGTGAAAAAGGAACTGTTGCTAGGAGTGTAAAACTTAAATCACACAGGTCTTGAAGAAAAGCAGCGGAAGCTTTAGCACACCATCATGTTTGCTCTATAAAGAATAGCAACAGGTTCCTCCTTCCCAGCATGTAGTAAGAAAATGGATGTGATAATAGAAATAACAGCTACCTCTTCCTCTGCTGGCTTGATTTTTTCCCCCCTTTTTTCATAGATCAATGATTAATGTGCGTATGAGGGTGCTGAGGCACTGGAGTTGTGGTTGTTCCATCCCTGGAAGCGTTCAAGGCCAGGTTGGATGGTGCTCTGAGCAACCTGGTCTAGTGGAAGGTGTCCCTGCCCATGGCAGGGGGTTTGGAATTAAATGCTCTTTGAGGTCCCTTCCAACCCAAACCATTCTACAGTTCTGTGGTGTGCAGTATGGACACTGCCACACGCACTCTAATTAGTGACAGGCCCTTGCTGAACAGCAATTAATTTGTTCCACTACATCCACTTGCATTTTCAACCAATGGCTTTATCTTCTGTTTTTCTTGCTATCTGTAGTTTTCAGGTGATGTTTTCTTTGCATGGCCTTCACTCCACTTTCTCAAAACTGGGCAAATGACCTGCAGAAATGGACTCTTTGTGAGTACTTGTTGCTAAAGCCCATATTGCCTTAATATTTTTGTAAAATATAAGCACTGAGAATTAGAGAGCATACTTGAGTCAACTTGAGGTGATGTTGCTTTACAAGAGGCAGGAATTAGAAAAATAGAGGTTTATCTGTTTATGTAAAATCCTTTTTCCCTACATTTTTTTATTCTAGTATTACCATGAGCTTTGCAGTACAACTACAGCATACTTAAAACTGAAAGATTAGTCCCTTACCAGTCATAATATCAGTACAGCATTTTTAATAATAAACCACTCCTAATCACTGGAATATATTATCCTTAGTAGTTCTCCTTTTGTGAGGCTGTGTCTAGGGCAGTGTTGAATGAACAGTGCTTTGAAAACAGTCTTTGGGAAGGCTTATATGTCTTATATGTGTTTGTGCTGCAAAAGAAAGTGCACCTGCCTCCTACTTCTGCTTTGTATTTTTCTACTTTTATTTGAAAATAGTCATATCCATCAATATACACCTGCCATTGCTGCAATTTATATAAAAAATACAAATTCGGTCAAATATTTAGACTCAAATAGCAAAACTACTCTAGCAGCCTCTGTGCAGCTAAGAGAGTTGCATGAACCTGTCTAATCTAATTTCAGAGTTCCAGCTGCTGTGAGGTCAAGGAGGACAGCGAGTGAGATGGAAACAACTACAGCAGCAGCAGAAAGTAGGAAACCATTAACTAATTGGAAGAGAGAGGTGTCCGTCCTTTAGTCGGAGAGAAACCCTGATTAAAATATGTCAAGGGTACAGCTGAGAAGTTGTTGGAAAAAGGAGAGAAAAATGCTTTCTCAAACACTGTGATGTGAAAGGGAAGGTTAGAGAGATTGCCTGAGGCAGTAGTATAGGATTCTTTTTGAAACAGGGGGAAGCAATATTGTGGGCTTATACAATATAGCTGAATACTAGCTATAGAGAGATTATATAGGTATGAACCAATGTTAAATGATGAAAAAAAAAAGCTGTGAGAACAGCATAAAGAATGGATTGAAGAACCGAGTAAATAGCATTTGTATTTTTCTCTGTCAGCCTGGAAATCTGCAGCTATTTTCACAAGGTTTCCATAAAGATTCATCTGACTTCAATCTTTTGTAAATATACACTCACAAGAATAAGGGTAAAGTCTGAAGATCTTGTGGTTCCTTTCCTTGCTTGTCCAGAACTGTTTCTTAATGGGAGGAGAATGGAATAAGCTCAAACCTCTCAAAAATACACAGAATGGATTGTGAGGTACCAAGTGGTTCAAACCTAAGCGGCTGCTGGGTAGGGCTGAGCACATGAGTACCAAGGAAGAGCAGAGGATGAACAAAAATTTTCTTCTTCATTTTCAGAATTTTTCACAAACTGTTGAGTTTTGCCCTTTCTCCAGAGCAAAATGTGAACTTCCAATTCCACTTTTTCCAAGGGAAAATGGAAAACTGGAAAACAGCCAGATGCAAGAAAAAGGAGGTCAGCAAAGTAGGGGAGAATTCAGGAAGGGGAAAATACAACAATCATGCATAGGAAGCATGCGTCGTCCACATTGGCATTTTTGAAAAAGCGATTTAAGATTTCAGGAATTACAGATATCACCAAGTATGTGATGCTGAGGTACTTTTCATGGTGCTTGTGTTCTCATTTGTCCTTTTGGTGGCTTCCCTGTCCAGTCTAATTCAAATTGCTCAAATTACAGTCCCTGAAAGGCTGCTTTCCCAGGTAAGGACTGCTGGAGAGCGATTTGTTCCAGACTAAAAGTTTCTAGATGCATCATTAGTACCTGGGGAATCCCTATTTAGTTGTTTATATTTCTGTCTGTCTAGTTTATACATCCTTATGCTGAGACAAAGAACAGGTGCTAAGGGACAAAATCTAGCTCAGGACATCCTCGTTTAGGTGGCCTGTCTGGCAGTCATCACCCCTGTCCTGACACTGGGCCAGATCAAGGCAAGAACAACACACTGCCTTTGTTTGCTAACATCAAGGCAAGAGTCAAGACACCACAGCACCAAAATCAAAGTCATTAAAGTGATATTTACACACATTTTAAGGCCCTTCAATGTGTCGCAAAGGGAAACTTTCAGAAAATGTGTTGCTATATGTATGCTTGTCTTCCTTTAACATGAACTAACAATATATAAAAGAGGGGCTTAAGAAACTAAACAAAAACTATTGTATTAAATCCCATTAGATGAATCTATTTAAACTTTATTAGCAACACACAGCGTCTTCTGTTCCATATTAGCTGTATGTCTTTTAAAACACAAATGTAATTAGGAACAGAAACAAAATAATAGGAAAACTCTTCAAAAAATAGCAATCACTTGTTCTTAGGGATCTTTCTCCTGAGCAATGGAAGGAAAGGTGCATTTCTTGGTCAAATCTAAGCAGAGCAAATGACTTGCCTTCTTCCTCATTCTAAGCTGCCTTACCAGTATATTCACACTTGACAGTAGAAATTCCCTTTGGAATTTAAAGAAAGTATCTTCATAAAACTTTCTGGGAAGTGGCAGAATAGGAACAATGTTGAATCATCATGTCCAAATGAGAAAGTTTGACTCAATAGCTTTCTGAGCACTTATGTCTCAACACTCTATTTTCAATGATGCACTTCAAGCAGTAAAAAGGTAGTCAACAAATATGAGAATTATAGTATTTATCACTGTCTTGCCTCGATTCAGAGGGAGACGTGATTCCAGCTTACTGTTGCGATAAGGAGCGATGGCAGAGTCCCCAGGCAGGTGCAAAGGAGAGCCCCTTTATTGCAAAAATCTGGCCTTTTTAAGCAGTTAGCTGGTTATCAGTTTACATTGTTTTAAAGCACAAGCAACATAATTCAGCCAACCACCATACACCATGATGTGAGCATGCGACAGTCACGCAGCCTGTTTCTCTATCCCCAATTCAGCTGTATCCTTTTCCCACAGCCCTTTTCTCCTTAGCCGAAGTAACAGGCCTGAGCCATGATTTTACAAGGCCTTCCCTTTATAACGCTCTACTTATCAGTAACAGCTTACAAAGAGTTTGCAGGTAATAAGGTGTAGTTAATGTGGCTGGCAGCTCCGTGGTGTTTGGTTGCGGACTGATGATAAACCATGACAAGGATCAAGTAAAGGCTTTCAAATCTGCACAAAGTCCTGCCCAGTTAAGTGAGATGTAACTTCTCAGCAGCCAGTTTCTTCCTATCAAGGTCATTACAAAGTGTTATGGGATGTGATGGCATTTTTCCATTTCATGATGACTGGTTCCATTGGTTTTGTCTGCCATACACAAACCATTCATTTTTCTGGAGAATATATTCATTTATTCCTGTGATACCTTCTTCAGAGCTTTCTATTGATTTATGCTTTTCATCTGTCATTTATAAGTAACTGTTCCAGCCCTTGTGATTTTTTTTAACCTATTCCCTGGATTCCTGTTGCTATTGATTTCTTTTTCTACTTTTGTATGCTATTTTTCAGAATTAATCCTTTTTGCAGCTTTTCTTTTTTTTTTTTTTTCAATATAGATGGTAAGAAAACCTGGAGCAATCCATTGACTTTGTAATAAAGGACAACCAAAAACTGTGGTGCTGTATTTCCAACTCCTCATCTTTCAGACATATATTACTGATTTTTGAGTACATCCATTACAGAACAGTAGCAAAAGGAATTGAGGTTTCTTTGAATATACTAGCTTATTGTCTTCGTTGCCTCGTCTAAAAGTACTTTAGAAAAATAATTGAAAAAATCTCATTTCAATTTTGGGAGCAATTTCCCTGTAGAGTTCTCTTCCTCCTCTTAGTTGTCCTTTAAAATTCCTATTTCTACTTCTTTTAAATTCTGCAAGCAGGCTGATGGGTTGAGGCATTGGTAATGGAATATCACACTTAAAATCTGTGCATAATGTGTCAGAAAGGACAGCTGCAGGTCTGTATGGCCTCAAGTGAATTGCAGGTGTTTTGATGGTGTAAAAGCCAACATAAATGCCTCATAAATTGGTACTTTAATAAGTTAGGTAGGCTGGGAGCAATAATTATAATTTTTATTTTCCCATAAAGCTCAAGCAATGCTGAGGTACTCATATGTATACTCATCTGTGCTCTAAAATGCAATTGCAATTGTTCCCTTCATACATAGTAAACTAAAATATTATTGTTACTTTAAAAAAAATCTTTGGGGTACACAAAACTTGTTCTTTTCTGTGATTGAAAGAAACTAGCCAGCATATATTTGCACCAAAGAAAGAAACCAATCTTCCCAGCCTAACATGAAAGCTAAAGAACACTCCCTCTTCTTGAAAAATGGTTTCACCTATCCAGAAGTGTTAGCAGTAATAATTGTACCAATGAGAGTCTGAAATAAAATTAAAAAAAAAAAAAGTCTATTTTGACTCCTCTCACTGAGTGTTCTGGTTGTCCTTATATGTGCGTGAATTTGGTCCTAGCAACATTGCTGAGGTTTCAAAATGCCCCTTCTAAAATAAAGAGTTGAAAAGAAGATTTTTTAATTGTTGTTTTTAATATAAAATTATGTGTCAGAATCCCAGTCACTGGGGTGATTTATTTTTTCCTAATCCCTTTCCAGTTGGGTTACCACATGCCCAGTGAAGTAATTGCCTTCATTGAGTGCTGTTACTGGAAAGCATCAGTAAGAGCACGAATTCCTGCCCTTCTCTTGATGCATCTTCATGTTTTCACTTCTACTGTGATGTCTAAAATCACTCCACTTCCATGACAGGAAGGGTGTAGCGTTTGCCTCAACTGCCCTTTTTGTAGGAGCAATCATCAGTCTTTTCATCTATGATTTTCCCCACCTATCCATATGTTCCTCGCAATGTGTTTTCCCAGCACCAGACCTCCCAGGCTGGGGGAAGCTCTGGCGTTCTCTCCCTCCCATTTGCTCCAGCACTGTGCTCTGTCACTCAGCCTGCAGCAGCCCTGCTGGTGACAGCCGTGCCCTAGCAAAGGCATGGGAGAAGGGTTCCTTTAAAAGGAACCAAAGGCTTGCTTGCTTCTATGCTGCTTTAAGATTTTTTGCCTCTCAGTCAGTAGAGGAAGTGTCTGAAGTGCAGGGTTTTTGTTTGTTTGTTCATTTTAAAGTATCCAAATATTCATTTAGTAACTGTGTAGTTTTGGGGGAAGATTACTGGCTGATAAAAAACCAGCACTGATCTTTGATTTTTTTTAAAAGTAATTTTGCTGCTAAAGAGCTGAAAAAATGAGCAAAGGCTTTCAGTTCAGTCAGTCTCATTGTTTCCAGGGAGTGGGAAGTGAGAAATAGACCTTATTTATGAATGCTACTGATCAAAAGAAATAAAACTAAACCTTAGGTTTTAGTAAAGTCTGAAAGGACTCCTATGTACCGATTCATTGTTATGAACAAAGTGTTCAGAAGCCACTAAAGACAGGTAGATGCTGTGATGTCCCCCTGGAAATAAGACTCCCTCATGCATCAAAATGCTTTTAATGCTCATTGGTGGGGGGTTGATATGGAGAGTACTTTTTCATTGGGGAAAAAAACCATCCACTGTCTCAACTTCACTTTTAACAGCCTTGCTTTTGGTATGAAAGGCGTTTGGCAAGTGAACCCATTACAATAATCAGGAGTGCTGCTCTAACAACTGCTGTCAGGCAAAGAGCTTCTGTTCTCTCTCTCCTCTCTTCCTACTCCTTTACTTAACAGCTAAATTCATTGAACAGACTGAAGCTGTAACAAATAACTCTTAAAGAGACTGACACTTGAGCGGATGGCCTTCAGCTTCTGTCTCTTCTGAAATAAAATTAAAAAAGAATTCTTTTTGACTCTGATTTTGGATTCCAAGAAGCATTGACATGAATAAAAAAGACCATTACTGCTAAATACATGCTTACTGCTTTGATTGCCAGGATATAGGAGCATGGAAAATGCCCATCCAATGTGACTGCAGCTGTATTGCCATGGTTTAATCTTACGAAGTAATGAACTAAGCTATAATGTGCTCTGTGTGTAGGTGTTGGGCTTATACAAGACTACTGGTACAACTATTTGGGCAAAAAAACCCCTGCTCTCACCAATAGTCGGGCTACTCTAGTAAATATGTGCAGATTCACTCACGTATTTGAACTCTGTCCACTTACAGATTGTGGGCTTATTCAACATGTGGTTTTTGGCTAAGCACTGATTCCAAAATTGGTATCTTTGAGACTAATTAAGATCATTAACATACTACAGAACATTTTCAAAACAATGTAATTGAGACCAAAATTTGATTTCTGTATTCCCTGCAGTTTTGTTTGTGGTTTTGCTTTCCATTTGGAAGTGGAGCCAAGGTCACAGAATATTTCAATAACCTACAGTGGATGGCTGCTAAATGTCATTCCCTTGAATACAATTACAACTTTTTTTTTAAAAAAAAGTGCATTGTCCATTTGCTCTAAATGCATCTTTGATGGATGCTTCTGTATCTTTGTGATAGATTTTTTCCCCCTCCCCTCCTCTATAACTCAATTGGATGAAGTCTTACATAGCTGTAATAATCAATGGTGATATAAAATCAATTAGAAATTGGTCTGGCATTATGAAACTGAAATTCTGGGTCAGATTCTAGGTAGGAAGCAATCAAAATGCTTAACCTTCTACCCTACAAGGGGTTCAGGAGCTAATTTTCACTCAAAAGCATGATTATACTTGTAATTATGCAGTACTGCTACAGTAGTATAACTACTTTTGACACAACTCAAATCACATTATCATTCAAAGTCTTAATTGTTAAGATGAGCAATTGGAGAAAGGTGAATGGCCTCTTAGTTCACCCTGATAATCCAATACTTTATTTTACACTCATGTGTCTGATATCACAGTGATGGGTTTGCTCTAATTTGTCACATCCGTTTTCTGTGCCAGAAATCCTTCAAATTGGGCAACATCTTTGGGCAAGTAGAATGTAAATCTGACTTTTAAGTTGAGGCTGACTGGGGAAAAGAAAAGAGAGTGGCGGTGAACGGTGCTGCATCCAGCTGGCAGCCAGTCTCCAGTGGTGCCCCTCAGGGGTCTGTGCTGGGGCCAGTTTTGTTTAATATTTTTGTTGATGATGTGGATGAGGGTATTGAGTCCTTCATTAGTAAATCTGCAGATGACACAAAGCTGGGAGCATGGTCGATCTGTTGGAAGGTAGGAGGGCTCCACAGAGAGATCTGGATCGGTTGGACAGATGGGCGGAGTCCAATAGGATGAAATTTGGTAAGTCCAAGTGCCGAGTCCTGCATTTTGGCCAAAAAACCCCCCTGCAACATTACAAGCTAGGGACAGTGTGGTTGGACAGTGCCCAGGCAGAAAGGGACCTGGGGGTACTGGCTGATAGCCGGCTGAACATGAGCCAGCAGTGTGCCCAGGTGGCCAAGAAGGTCAATGGCATCCTGGCCTGTATCAGGAACAGTGTGGCCAGCAGGAGCGGGGAGGTCATTCTTCCCCTGCACTCGGCGCTGGTGAGGCCGCACCT
>WEIT01028009.1:33027-54250 GCA_013389985.1 Dryoscopus gambensis | reverse complement strand
CACCGCCCCCCCCGGCGCCGGGTGCTCCCTCGGCAGGTGCCTCCCGCCAGGTAACTTCCCCAAGTTTGGCCGGGGCCGGGGCTGGGGGTGGGAAAGCGGGAGGGGTCGGTGGGCTCCGGGGGCACGGGGCCCAAGGGCAGCGGGGATAACACCTGGTGCAAAGCTGAGCTGTGCTTCCAGCTGGCTTCCTTCTGGGCATCCCTCAGAATCCTAATGCCAAGCTAAGGGAGCAGTCAATAACGTGCTGGCATGAAGAAAGAGCACTGGAGTTTTTCCTCGTTTATCCTATTTTACCTACAATTTAATGCATAAAAATGCCAGTTATTTCAAATTATAGATCACAATATAGCAAGCAGTTCAGCTCATAAAAGGTATTAGAGTGCAGTATGTAAATTGGAAATTGCAGACTTCCTTTATTAATTTAGAACCAGCATAATATATTAAATTTTGCTGAAGTTAATAGTAAGAAAAAAGTTAGGCAAGAAAGATAGTTGTAATTAGCTTTTGGAGAAGTAATACAAATGCAAATGAGGGTGATGACACTTCAGTACAGACATGTTGCACCAAAGAAAACCCAACCCGATAAATTTAATCTCTGTGCAACCAATTCAGAAGGAGGCCTTTATTTTTTTTCTTTTTTTTTTCCCTCATTCTCATAAGTTTGGATAAATGGATATATATCCACTGCATACATATGTGTATACATAAAGCATTTATGGTCAAGAAGGAACAGTAATACTCAAGATGAGTCCTTACACAGGCCTATAGGATTGCAAAAATGGGTTCTAACTTTATAGTTAAAAATCTTGGGTCAAGAATAGGCAGAGTACCAGCTGTAAATCCAGGGAAGCAATTATCCTTCTAGCCAAAGGTATGGCTTGCTATTTATAGTTGTTGATACTGGTTTACTTATTTCCAATTTAACCTACAGAAAATATACTTCATGAATTAAAATACTTGTCGAAAACCAACCATATTTTATTCCTAATGTTATAGAAATTAATGATGGAAACTAATTTTGGAGTTACTTGTTACATTTCAGGTACTTCATAGCTGGTACACATTTCACTATTTCTCTGGCATTTTTTATACAGCTGGACATTGCAAGTACATAGGTGGCTGCTTCTGGTCATTACACAAAGTGTAAGCCAGAAGTGCAGAGGCAAAATTGTTAAAAGTAATAATTCCCTTGTCTCATGTCTCCTGCTGGGTGGTGAGAAATAGGTGCATTCCACTGCAGCTCAAATCTGGTGCAAGTAGGAGGTGTTTACCTGCGTCTTTCCATCCAAGGCTCCATCAGCAGTGGCAGTCAGAGAAATGAGAATGATTGATATGGGCACAGGGTGTTCACAAGGCTGTTGCTATAACCAGCAGTTACAGTGGGCATTCAGCTGTCAGTCTTGGTAACGTTCATAATAACCCCTGTGCCACTGTGGAAAACTCAAAACACCAGATGAATGGTTTGGTTTTAGTTAATATGTAGAAATTGCGTGTAAATGTGTGTTTTTACTCTCTTAAATGACCTTTGCCTGTATGCAGAGGACTGTCATGTGATCTGTGTGTTGCTCAAGCTACTGGAGTTCTTATAGTGTAGTTATGGTTTGCTCTTTCTCTGAGTAGTCATGAATTTCAGTTGCACATTTTACTCTGGCTTCAGAATGAATTAAAAAAATACCTGTTTTGATGTCAAGTAGAGTTCTCAAAATCAACAGAAAAAAATGCTTATACTGAAAGTCCCTTTATTCCAAAATTCCTAAGTTATGTAGGTTGTAAACATCAGAATAAATATAAAAGAGAATCCCACCAATCTTATTTCTTAAAGAAACAATAAAAAAAAGAAATAACATTATGGATGAAAGCTATTTCTTAATATTTTTTAACTGAAGTTTAGTAGGATTAATATTTCCAATGCAAATTTTTGTGCAGGTTCAAGTACTAGGTGGGCGATATTACCTTCCTTTGTCCTTCCTCGACTTCTTGTTTGTGCTAAAATTAAGTTTCCCAACTGTGAGAAGTCATCAGGCATTTTCACAAGTAGCAATTGAAATCTCTTAACACGCCTACAAAGCTGAAAGCCAAGTCATCTATTTAAAGAGTGTTTTGAAGTGGTGCTTTTCTTTGTTGGTTATCTGGGCAGTGGAGAAACAGTTTATCTGTCATCAATTCCCTTGGAATATTTGAGTTTTTCTGTGGAATAACTGACCTTAATGAATGTGGGGAATTGGCATCAGATTAAATCTTTATCCATGGTTCAGCTCAATGAAAAAACTTAGGAGTGCCTTCCGCTCAAGGGCTTTGTCTTTAAACACTGAAGGTAGAGAACCTGTTACAAGGTCAGCTAGAAGTTATAAGGAACAACAAATGACCACCTAAGAAGTCTCTACTGATGAGATATTTTGTGAGAAGAACAAAGCAGTCTGCACCTTTGGAGGGAAACCACCTGGAGCCCAAATACGTGTTCATCTGAGGATCACAGTCACAATATTTAGTCTCTGATCTCCTCCTCGTGCATGTTTAGCTTACTCTGAGGGAGAGAAAAGTCTTGGCAGAAAAGAGAACAGTACCAGCCTTTATGAAAGAGAGAAACAAGCATTGTGGCTGCAATTGGAGCTGAGGCAGGAGTCACAGAAAATCAGAACATGACATCAGGGGTTAAAGTTAGGTGAAAGTGGAAAAATAATGGCAGTCTTTGTCCTAAAAATCCCCTCAGTCATGGTGTCAAAATGAGATATTGCTTTTATTACACTGTACTGATGCTCAGGCATTGATTTTTCTTTTATCTGCTGGTCTGCTTCTCAATCAGCAGAATTTCTTCATCAGCTCTGCCTTGCACCTCACAACGTCATGGGGTTTGACTGGGAGTCATGACTGGGCTTCTGGGAGGTAGCGTGCCCATGGCTGTGGGAAAAACAATATTAAATACTATGTTGATTTTCACAGCATAATGTTTTCTTCTTTTCTAACCTGTTTTAAACCATGATTTGGAAAGTTGCTTTACTTTTTTTTTTTTTTTTCTTTAAGACAGCTTTCAAAAGCCAGGGCCTCCAACAATGCTAGTTTTTCTTTTAAAAACAAGACAAAACCCCCACAGCAGTAAATCCAAACTAATGGCTGCAGAAGCATTTCCTCCCCTCTTCACCCTGTAAACAAGAAATTTCTGTCACAGAAGCACACTTAGGTAGAGCCTAGAATCAGGGATATAAAATATTGGATGAACAATGGATTTAAGGTGGCACATTCTCAGGAAACTTGGTCAGAATAAAGACCTCTTCAGGTCACAGAGGCCTAGTGTCTGCTCTTAAAGGTACAAGTTTCTAGCTCTTGTGGATCAGGTCTTTAAAATCATGAGATGCAACATGGTTATGCATAGGAAAGTTATTCAAAGAACTTCTTGAGGATTTTAAAATTTACTAGCCACCATGCTTTTTATCTTATAGAAGCCCAGACAGATAAACTCTGGAGAGATCCTTTGAAAGAGATGTAAGCATAATTCCAATAAATTATGTAGACTACTGCTAGACTACTCTCAAAACACTTTTTGGTAAATTATGCACTCTCTGAACACATGAAGGTATGATTGCTGGTATGGGTGGAACATTACGAGTCTCATTCCCCTGGGATTTATGCCTACTTGGATTTTTCATACTCAACATAACAGGAAAAAAAGCCTCTAACCAACTGTTTCCATCTCTGTTGGTACTCCTACTCAAAAAATTAGGTGTTTTTTTGACATTTCCCATTCTTCACAGTTATTCTGCCCTGATTTGTTTGTTTTTTTTTTCCCCCAAGTCCATCAAAATTAGTTTAGGTCAGGCAGGAGGGATTTACAAGAATAACTATGCTAGTATTCCTTGTTAGTGGTAATAATGTAAAACTATGTAGTATATAGACAAGAGTGTAATTTAATAACTTATTAAATCATGATCAGATTTCTTAGCTATACTACGTGATGCTTCACTGGAATGTATTCAATATATCAACCTCCAGCTAATTAGGTTTTTCTAAATAGTCCTGTACAATATTATTGCAAACATTTGTAACTGTAAAAAAAAAAAAATATAAAAAAGCCAGCAGGGATCAAAGCTGCTCTCAGGCACATTTGGAAATCCTGTGCATATCAAATAGCACAACTGGGACGTGAGTAGATCCCCAGGTTGGCCTGGCATCTCCCATCCTTTAGTTGCTCCCCATGAAGAGAGCAAGTCTGCTGGCTGCTGTAAGGGACTGAGTAATTGATTTCTGCAGCCGTGCTCCCATGCTGGGGGAGCTGGAATGTGGTTGTGCTTCTGCACTCCCTTGAGAGCACAGGACTGCACGGTTCCTGAGCAAGTTCCAGCAGCAGTTCACCATTCCCGTTTGTGAATGATGCATCCAGATATTTCAGAGTGGTTTCCAGTCATTAAATATACATATGACACTCATGCAGAGAGTCATTATACCCACTCTTCTGATGGGAGCAGGGATTTTTTTTTTCCCCTTATTTTTTCTTGTTGAGTCAAAGCAAAGGGCACACCTTGAGAATTCCCCTGCTCAATTCCAGCACTGAAAAGAGAAAGTTTGGCTTAGAGCTTGTTTGCTGAGCCATAGTATCTGCCCTCATCCTTCTAAGCAGAAGCCTAAAATGTGTCAGCACAAGCACACTTGCACTGAAAAGTCTTTATGTTGTTTTGGTCACCTTAGGGAGCCTGGAAGTCTTGCTTCCACCCTCAGCGGACCCAAAGGCACTGGTGGAGTGTCTCTAGTCTAATTTTGCTCCCCCATCCACTTAAAAAAATGTGAAGAGGTGCTTTAGCCAAAATGTTCAAAATCCAAGAAGGAAAAATATGTAAGTTACATCAACCTCTGTGGGCTTCTGATGTGTGTTAGAGACAAACCAGACCACAGCAGCATGTCCAGGACATGAAACATGGGCAAGTGATACACAACATGTTTTATTTATTCCTTTTTACAGAAATTTAGTTATCTTATCTAGTGCACTGCCCCCCTTTCTCCTTTAAAGTGTAACACAAGAAAATTCATCCTAAACCTCACTGTTTTCTAATGTAAATGTAGAGTGGGGAAAAGAGATCAGAGTAATGAATGCTTCTGAGAAGTGCTGATGTTTAAGCAGTGTATTTTGTCCCTGCTCCTTTTTCTCTGCTCTTTGTTTGTTGTGGACCCTCATTTTAGACATGAGTGTTTCTCACAAGGTTTGGGTTTGTTTTTTTTTTGTTCTAATCTTTCAGTATTTTGCTCCATATGTGTTTGAGATCAAAATAGTTATCATCTGAATTTAATTTAGTACACCTTTCTCTTTGTGATGGGCTGCTATTTCACAGGGTACAATGCCACTATTAATCATCATAAAGAAAATGCATTAAAACAGTCCAAAATATGTGTCAGGCACTTCAAGGTGATGGATGCACAATAGATGGCCCCATTATTGTCATTCAGTAACTTGAAAACTTTTGGTCCTCACATTTTCTCACTTTAAAACATCATTAACTTGTTCATGGGATCCAATACTTTGTGAAAAATGTATTACTCTTCTACTCACTTTTTCCTCATCCTTCATTGACAGAGCCACTTACCTGAAATTTCTTGATGCATCGAAAGTTTACTTCTCAGTATATGAGACAGCAAAGAAAACCAAAACAAATGGTTGTATGGAACAAACATCAATTATATTGATTTTGATCTATTAATGCAAAAGCAGATTGTATGAGTGATTGTAATTAGGGAACTTACGTTTATTGGTCACAGTTCTATTTACTCCTTGGATTTGTTCTCTTGTGAATCAGAAAGACTGAAAGACTAAAATATCTGTGTCGACTGAATGTGGCTGATATTCTTCTTCTTTTAGGATTGTTACAAAAGTTGTACAAACCTAGTGAGATTGACCGGTGCAGCCCACAGGTATTCCCCAGTCAGATCATTCACATGATCCAGTCTAACCATTTGCAAACTAAATGGCTGCAGTTTCCACAACTATCTTCTACTCTCTATAGTGATACATTCCTGTATCAGAACCTGTCATCTGAACAATTGGATGAAAAATCTTAAAAGCTAAAGTAATCCAATATTTAAACTTTCTATTGCAATGGTTTTTTGGTGGTTTTTGGTGTTTTTTTTATTTTATTTTTTTTATTTTGGAAAAAACAACCCTTTTTAAATCTTAATGAAATTGCCGTGAAGGTTTGTAGTGTTTCATAAAAGTGAAATTGGTAAGTTTCTATACACAAAAGAATAGAAGAAACAATCTTTCTAAAGGCCCAGCTTAAAAGATATTTCCCTTCATTCAGGAACCATTAACTCACAGTTACATTATGTCTGTAGGTAATTTTTATTTCTCCTAACAGTACATATGTTGTTTTCTTTATAACATTAATCTGACATTAAAAAAGTTCAATCATAAAAATATTGCAACTCTTACATTTTTCACTTTAAATTTTAATCAGAGAGTGTTGAAGAATCAGTAGTTACTTAAACCTTGAAAGGTTCTGAAAGCAAACCTGATTGTAAGTTAGTGACCCAATGATTTAGTATGTTACTGAATAATCAATAATTGCTATCTGATGTTCCGAATCACTCTTACTAAATATGTTTTGGAAAGTTTGTAATTACACCACAGAAGTTTCTGGCAGGCATGCTGAACTGAAGAAGACATCATCCGTGACACAGACAGTGGATCGAGAGCACCCTCAGCAAGTTTGCAGATGACACGAAGCTGAGAGGTGCTGTTGACACTCCTGAAGGACAGGGCCATCCAGAGGGATCTGGACAAGCTCGAGAAGTGGCCCATGGGAATCTCACGAGGTTTAACAGACCAAGTCCAAGGTGCTGCACTGGGTAGGGGCAACCCGAGTACCAATCCAGGCTGGGGATGAACAGACCCCAAGCAGCCCTGGGAGAAGGACTTGGGGGTGCTGGTGGGTGAGAGGTTGGACATGCCCCGGCCGTGTGCCCTGGGAGCCCAGAAACCCCCTGTGTGCTGGGCTGCACCCAAAGCCCCGTGGGCAGCAGGGCAGGGAGGGGATTCTGCCCCTCTGCCCCGCTCTGCTGAGACCCCACCTGCAGTGCTGCATCCAGCTCTGGGGTCCCAGCACAGGAGGGACAGGGACCTGTGGGAGCCAGGCCAGAGGAGGCCACCAAGGTGATCAGAGGGATAAAACAGCTCTGCTGTGAGGAAAGGCTGTGAGAGAAGTGGGATTTTTCAGCCTGGAAGAAGGAAGGCTTTAGGATGACCTAATTATGGCCTTTCAGTACCTGAAGGGAGCCCACAGGAAAGATGGAGAGAGACATATTTACAAGGGTCTGGAGTGACAGGACAAGGGGGAATGATAAACTGACAGAGACTAGGTTTAGATCAGGTATTAGGAAGAAATTCTTTGTTGTGGGGTCAGTGAGGCACTGGCACAGGAAAAGCTGGGGCTGCCCCATCCCTGGAAGTGTTCAAGGCCAGTTTGGATGGGGCTCTGAGCAATGTGGTTTAGTGGAAGGTGTCCCTGCTCATGGCAGGTCCCTTCCACCCCAAACCCTTCTAAGGTTCTATGATTCCATGATTTGCAGAGGCCCCTCTTCTGATGTCACAAGAATCTGTTCCAGCAATGGATTTGCCATCTCAGTTGAGCCATGGCTGGCTCCAAGCTGACAGCTGTCCTGGGTTATCTGTTCTGTTCTGCTTGGGAGTTCATGGCTTTTCACCTTCCATGCACAAAGGAGGTGGCTGGCAGCTTGGAGTGAGGAGCAGGAGTGCTTTGGCCCAGCGAGGGCAGCACTGGAAACCTCAGGTGTGGTATGGACCTTGTTGTGCTACTCTTGTATTGCTTCTGAATTCAAACAGACAAAATCTTATCATTACACTGTGTAAAAAATCCTGATATTGCAGGGAGGTCCTCATCAGATAGTATCTGGTTCCACAGATGGCCTTCTGAGGGAGCTTGTATTTATAAGGTCTTTGGTAATGCACTAACAGAAATGAGCTTTAAAAATAGTCTTTGTAACAGGCAAAGTAAGACATCAGTGATAAATTCAATTATTTTAAAGGCATCTTTTTTTTTTTTTCCCGACTGTATGACTCCAAACATTTTAAGTACCTGTGAAAACTCTTGTATCCTGTTGCCATTTCAGAGAGATCCAGCTGATAAGTGAGGTTGTCTGCATTTACAATGGCCAGAGAAGCCATTTATCCCTTCCTACTATGTATACCAGATACTTCATAGGTGCTGTGTGGGGAGGAAAGCTGTTCTTTAAATTCAGAGTTAAGTGGCTGAATTCTACTTCATCTGCAATGGTAACTTCCACTTTTATGAGGCAAGTGACATTCCCATGATTTGCCAGGAAGCTGGCATATTTTTTTTCCTAAAGATTTATGGAGTGTATGCTTGCATAGAATAAATATTGTTTTTTAAAAGATATAGTTTTGTAGAGAAACTTATAAGTTAATTATACTAAAAAGGATACTTAAGTCTACAGTGATTTAAACAAGACAAAAGCATATAAAATAATCCAGGCAGTAACAGAAAGAAAGCAAAAAACATGTAAGTTGTTGCCACCCCCAAAACAAATTCTGCAAAGGCATGGATTGTGCCATTAAGATAGCAACAAATCTCTGGAAATGCAGCTGGAAACCTCCCAGGTTTTCATGCCAACACTACTTCAGCAGAAGTCTCATCTAAAACAAACTTCAGACTTTTGTTAGAGTCCTTTATATGACAGATTTATCCAGGTTCCCTGATTTCCTGCCAACTGACTGCACCTGGTTCACTCTAAATTAGTTGCAGTTAATTGTCAATAAATGTGAAGAGGGTCCTCTTGCCATTTTCTCTTGGCTGTGAAGCTGGTGAGTCTTAAGGCTAATTTATCAGGTAGAGTTATACATGCAAGTTTAGAGGAGGAAAAAAAAAAGTAAAATAGAGAGTGGTACTAATTGTTTTATTTTTTTTTCACCCATGTGCATTTTGGTGCAGGATATGTGTGAGCATAGCTGCAGTAAGGTTGAGATGTTATTTAATTCAGCTGAGTTGTGGCTGGATGGGCTGTAAAGGGTGTGAGAGGGGGCTGGGGTGTTTTTAGCTGACTTCTGTAGGGAGAATTGTTGGTTTAGAAGGAATAGGGAGAAGGAAACCCTCCAGGTAAGTTTTTATTTCCCTGTTAGCCTGGTGTTTTCCTCTCCTGTAGCAGCTTTGGAGGGTAAAAAAAAAAATAGATTTTTCTCAGTGGAGTTAGAGCGATTAATAATTTTTTTCTGTTCAATTAGAGCATGTTATTTGTGCATCTGTTGGCTTTCCTTCAATAGGCCTTGCAACACCAAAAACTTGCTTTTCAAATTTTTTTTTTGTATAATTGTAATTTCTGTTCGCCTCTTCACAAGATAACTAAAGGAAAAAGGTGAAAAAAGAGGATTTTTTTTCCTGTCCTCTGCATCTCCTGACCTGTTGCACCTGCTGCTCCTATTGATTTGACATACTTATGGCTTGATTCTGTCCTTGGTCGTTTTATTCCTGTGTTTGAGGGGATGAAGCAGCACTGGTATAAACCCAAATGCTGTAAAGGTTAATTACAGACTTGTAGTTAAGCTTTTTTTACTGCAGCGTAGTCTCTATTAGAAGAAGTGTTCTTTAATTAAAAAAAGTGCTTGTTTGAGATAAACCTGTTTGCCTGGACCTGTGTGAAAAGTGAAGCTCAGGATTCAGAGGGGATTAATGGTTTTGAATCTGAGGCAGTTTTCTGCTTCTATAATGAAAGCCTCCTGTTGAATTTTCCTTGGGAAATGGAAGCTCTAGTTTGAACTTTCAGTTACACATGTGTCAGTTACTGTTTTCTGCTTCTTTCCCTTTACAAATTATCTCATAGAAGACAAGAAATAGGACAGGAATATCTATAAGGCTTAGATTACTTCTCCCTCTTTGCAGTTTTGTGTTGTGAAGTGCACAGCTGTCACCCAGTCCCTGCAGCTTCTTCTGCCTCACTATTTCTTTCAGGGATGGCTCCTGTGTTGAGAAGAAAATAGCTCTTGGATCCAAAATAAAACTTTACACTTCTTGCTTCTTTTGTTCTCAATTAGAATACTATGGGTATGGTGTCTAGGCTTCCTCCTGGTAAGGTGGCTGTTTGCCTCTGTCTACTAGTTATGAACTTTCAAGCCAAAAAAGCTTTTTTGAAAGTTAAGCATTTTCTGGTGAGGTTCTGATATTATCATAGAATGGTTTGTGTTGGAAGAGACCTTAAAGATCATCTTGTTGCACTCCCCTGCCATGGGCTGGGACACCTTCCACTATCCCAGGTTGCTCAGAGCTCTATCCAACCTGGCCTTGAACACTTCCAGGGATGGGACATCCACAGCTGCTCTGGGCAGCCTGTGCCAGGGCCTCAAGATCCTCAAAGTGAAGAATTTCTTCCTAACATCTAATTTAAACCTACTCTTCTACAGTCGGAGGCCATTCCCCCTTGTTTTATCCCTACATGCCTTTGGAAAAAGCCTTTAGGTACTGGGAAGCATCTTAATGCTTTCTTAGCTGTAATATTTATATTACAGCTAGCAGGGCTGTAGATACAAATGCCAGCTTTTTGTGGAATTCTAGCTTTCTGTAGACACAGTCAGCACAAAAAATTATCTTGGACATTTTAATTAATTGTAAAGTAGGTAAATAACTAATTGAATACCATCTGTTTGCTTGGGCTGAGAATCAAGGATGTGTCTGTTAGTTTGAGCAAAGAATATTCATGAAACAGAGTATCTCTTTTCCAAGATCCTGATTTTACAAAACTGTTTCTTTGACCTTGCAGTGGTAATGTACATATATTTTTAGGGCATTTATTTGTATTTGTTGTTCTATGTTTTTGCTTTGGAGTTCCCATTTTCAATTGTTTGCTTCTCCTTTCCTCTGGGGGTTAAATAGTCAAAAAAAGAAAAGACAGTAGCAAACAAAGCTTTTTATCATCCCTTTCTCTCTTCCCTCCACATGCCTGAGAGGGGACAGGGAGGAACTGTGTGTGCTGGCTGGGGAGGGCACTGCTTTGCTGAAATAACAGCTGCTCTAGGGGGCCCCAAACATGATCTTCACAAGAAAATCAAGGTGTTTGTAACAATAGGGAGGTTCTCCTGTGTAAAAGGGTTACCTTCCACAGGCAGTTTTGAAGCAACAAACAATTTTCATTCTGAACAGCTACAGAAATGCAGGGGCAGACACTTTGTGATCTGGGCTGGTGGTTAGAGCACTGATTAAATGCAAAAGTGAAAGTTTGAGAGTCACAGCAAACAGGGAAAATTACCCCTCCCCTTTAACCAATCGACCAAAACCCCTTCTTGTAGGAGCTTCCACTGCCTTCCTTCCCTCCATGTGGGGGTAGGTGAGAAAGGGAGAAACTGAAGTATAGTATTCTACATGGCTGCTTTCGTAGCATTCCTTAGGTTTTTATTCTGTAAATAATACTGAGGTTTCAAATTGCATAAAGTAGAGATATTTTTCACTGGAGATAATAGATCAGAATTGAGAATTATAATTTCAGTTGAACCTTTTGTTATGGATGGGTGCTGCATCCATGAGTTTGGAAAACAGCTTTTTTAAAAATAAAAATTACTGTAATAGCAATATTAAAAGTGTGCATAATCAGCCAATATGTAAAGATGCCCTTCTGTTAGTGTTTTCCCTGTTTTTTTTTTCCCAAGTTGTTTTTATTTAAATTGTTCTATTCACAAGAATTTTACAGCTCTTTATAATGGGAAAAAGCACAAGACGTTTTTACAATACCATCTTTATAAAAACTTCTTATGGAATTGCTGCAAGCTTTCCCACATGTTGGATAAATTTCCCAAATAGTCATATACCAGTTTCTGTGATAGTTGCCTAGGCTTCAGACTAGAAATGACATTCTATTATTTCCAGCCAGTCCTGTGTAAGTGGTACAGTTCTGCCAAATCAGTATTTGATTAAACAGATCTTCTGAAGGAGCAGGTGTGAGTCAGAGTGCTATAAGGGGAGGTGGGGAATAATAAACACGTAAAGGTTGCTGATGCCCAGAGAAGCTGTGGATCCCTGGAAGTGTTCAAGGCCAGGCTGGATGGAGCTCTGAGCAACCTGGTCTAGAGGAAGGCGCCCCTGCCCATGGCACAAGGTTAGAAAGAGATGAGCTTTAAAGCTGCTTCCAACCCAAATCATTCTATAATGTGAAAAATATGGTGCCTGGAAGACACAATTGGTGCCTAAAAGCCCACAATGAAAAGCAACTGCTAACACATCTCAATGTTGTAAACCCCAAGATTTAAAAAATTCAAGTTTTAAGTTAATTGAGGAGTTTTGCCTCAGGAAATTTTCAATGCTCTACAGTAAGCCTTTTAAGAGATTCAGTGAAGTGCTGCTTGTTCAGGACTTTTAAATCTGGCTGGATTTGGTTTTTTTTTTTTTTTTTGTGAAGTTCAGGCTTTCTGCATGAAAGAAAAGTTCAAGCATTCCCAAAGCAGCTTATTTTGATTTTTTTAGTAGCCTGTGAGGTGACAGTCTTGAGAAAACAGGCAGGGCGGTTCTGAATGAAAAAGCATTTTTACCAGTGAGTATTTATTAAAGTAGAGTTATAGACGTGTACTGAGGAAATTTATGGAATTTTTTTGCTTTCCTTCACCCAAAAGTATATTTCCCAAGAGTTATAACTAAAACATTAAATAAAATTTCTTCATATAGCATCCAATAATGCAATGGCTGGAAGACAAGGAAGTGGCGGAGTAGCTGGGTGGATGCACTGGATATTAGCAATAATTCTGATGCTGTGGGGTCACCAGATCAGTGGGCAAGGACAAGGTAAGTGAAGATCTTTTACTGCCATTTGCTATTGGCGCAATATTGGTTGGAGAAACAAGGGTGTATCATCAAGTGCTGAACTTCTGTGAACAGCTGACAAGAAATAAGAATATAAAAATCTGAAGTACTTCAGTTGAGAAGTCAAATGTTGTTTGGAAAATGATATCTTGATGCCTTCAGGGATTATCCAGGTGCTTGAATCTGTTTTCATGTGCTCAGTGATTGAAATGTGCCTTGAAATAAATCTTCCCTTTGTATCTGTTGTTGGCTCTCTAGGTGTGGAGAAGTAGTTAAGAGATTATAGACATGGATACTTTGTGTTGTTTGGCTGTGATATCTGCAATGAACCTGAAATATTCAGAAAGGCTTTTGTGGCCATGCTATAAATAATTTCCCTGTTGCATTCCTGTCTCACTCTCTGATGGTGGTGCATAATAACAGCTGTAGGGATGCAGACAGGCAAAAGAAAATGTCTTCTTGGGTTTTCAATTTTGAAAAATGAAGCATTATTGCATGTTTCTGATCTGAAGGCTGTATCTGAGGGCTGCTAACAAGAGAGGTAAAACTAGGCTATTTTACTTTTTAATATATATTTAGAATGAAAGATGCTTCTGTATTGTGTCAAACTGGGGAAAGGGGAAAATCTCATTGAAAATTTTGAGGCACTGAAATTAAAGAGGAATGGGTAGGCATTCCTTTCTGAGGAATTCCTTCTATCGGGCCTTCTGGAAATGTATGTTACATGCGAGCTGAGATTTCTACATCCTAATTTACTTCTCAAGTGGGGGAGATGATGTATGTTTTTCAACTAGAGCCTATCTGTTCTCTAATATTCCAGTCACTGGCTACAAGCATGATGCTGGTTAGTGTGTGCAGCCTGTGCTAGGTCCATTCTCCCAGGCAGTGTGGGCTGCAGGAAGAGTTCTTGGCTGTTGGAAGGATAATGGTGTTCGCTCTTGCTGGGTGCAGTTTTAGAGGTAGGAATTGGATGTGAACTGTGCACTGCAATTCTGCTGGAAACTTCTGTGGAACTTCTGCGTGTTGCCTCCACAGGTCCTAAAAGCCAACCTGGCAGCCTGCGTAGGACTTTAGCAGGGAAGTGTCATGAGTGTTTTGCAGGTAGTCACCAGCTTCTCTGTGATATAAATGGTATGTGTACAAAAAGGGGTGGTGCTTTTCTAAAGTGTCCGTTTTGACATTATGGTCTTTGAGTTGGAAAACGAGATCTATTTGAAGACTGACTATTTTGTGGTATTGTGCTAAAATGTGATGGGCGTGGTAAATTTCAGTTTTATGAAATACTGGTGAATGGCATTGGAAAGAAACACAGATACAGCATCTTGAAAGAGTTTGTTTTCAAAGTGGGTGATGTGAGGGCACTTGTGCTATGAAATATTCTTTATGTGGTTCTTAACCATTTATGAGTTTCTGGCTGATGACAAGATATTCTTGATCTGTGAACTGACTTTTAGTCATGTAGTTCTGTGTGTTTCTGTTTTCTAATAATTACCAAATTATAACTCCCTAATAACTACCAAATTGTAGAAAAATGAAACTAGTAAGACAAAACACTCTAGAATGCAAAATGTCTTCCTAAAATTAGCAGTAACCCTTAGTGGAAAAGGGATATGAACCGCCGTCATGTTATTTTGCTTAAATTTTAAATAACTTTACTAGGTTGTAATGAAGCTTTTGAATATTAAATACCTCTAAGCAGGTCTAGTGTAATAAAGCTGGCTGTGTTTCAGTCTTGGTAGGCTTTGTACTCTACTGTGATGGAAGTGTAGCGTAGACATTTGAGCATACACTTATTGCAACTGCTCTGCACTGCTTGAACCTTCACTTGAGAAATGTGAACTTTTAATGGCAAGGAAGCAGTAAATTATAAACAAGGAACAAGTATTTTTTGGCATAATTACATACACGGTATTTAAAAAATGCAAACCTCTAGGTTTCTGGATATATCTGTAACTTTGCTGTGGGTTTCTGTTAACACTTCATTTTTCTAAAGTGAAAAGTAAAGCCCTTTGGGCATGCCTTGCAGGAACCTGAGAAATGTAATTTCTGATTAGTTTGAGTAAAATTAATATTAATTATAAAGTTTGGTTATTTGGAGTGTATCAGGACAATAAAATGAAGAAATAATGATTCTGTGTCTGGGCATAGAACCAAAAGTGTTTAAAAGCCATATGGCTGCATTTAAAGAAAACAGCTTCTGAGTCACATAACTTCAGCGTGAGTGCGTTGCTATGGAAGTTAGAAAGAAATCAACATTTGTTCCACTTCCATTTCCGATCTGAATAGTAAACTCAGATTGAAAACCCTTTGTTTTTCAATAGCTCTTTCTATCTGTCTCTTTGTACACGTTAACCCAACCCAAGAATTCCCTGGTTTTTGAAGTTTGTGGGGCAGCATCTTGCTCTATTCATGTGTGGCTTAAGACTAGATACTTCAATCTACCCAGTGTAAGTGTCTGGTAGAGACTGGAGTAAGGAAGAAAATGTTTTACTTTATTTTTCGCTCTTGTGCAATAGACAAATGTGTCATTTTTAGAGTTTGCCATCCATTCTGCTTTTCTCACTTACCTGCATATTGCAGGTGTTTACTCCTCTGTCTTCAGGAGTAACTATGTTTTGGCTATATTTTGTACACATAAGTAACTTTAGAAGAATACTTATCTCTTTAACATTGAGCCATGAGTAATTTGAAGAGTATTTTGAAACAGACTTGTTTCTCTTGGTGAACTTAGAGAAATCATATATCTGAAAGTCTGAAGTTACTTGAACAATAAGCAGGCAATTACTGTTCAGTGACATCCACAAATAGTGTTAGTATTGATATTTAAGACAGAAGATGAATAAGCAGTCCTGGAATCTAATAATGTTCAGACTTGTAAAAGAAGTGAATGTTGCTTAATATCTGGGATTTCGCTGCTGTATAGATGAAGCAGGTGCTCTCTTTGAAGCTCTGGAGATGCTGGATAAAACAGTGTCTGCTCTCTGAAGAACATAGCAGTAATGCTGGTTCTTGGATGCATGCTTCCTGCCCAAGAAGAGCCTTTCAAATCTTTTTTTTTTTTTTTTTCCCAGAGCTGTCAGGGTACAGTGTTGACAGGTTGCTTTATTTAATGATCAAGCTTAAAGGCTGTGCAATGTGCTACAGCCAAGAGGCTTCAGAGCTCAAACAATGTGCTAGAAAGCAGTGGGTGTTGCTGGCTGGCCAAGCTCTGACCCCCTGCCTGCAAGAGCTTTATTGCCCCCCAACACAGGCCTAATGGGGGAAAAGCATCTTAACTTTTGAATTTAAACAGTGTTGTACGTAAGTATTTAATATTTTCTGTTTCTTTTTGCATTTTGTAACTTTAACCAATGATAAAGTAAGTCATGCATAGCCAGAATTGTGGCTTACTTGGGATATACAGGAGCATATGTCAATATACCTTCAGAAACAGAAAAAGGGAGTCTTTGCTGGATTTCAGAGTCATAAGGTGGCCACTTATAGATGAGAACAAGCATTCAAATTGCCTCAATTTCACCTTCTTTTGTCTGTGCTGCTGACAAAACCCAAATGTTCCCGAAAACATACTCCAAAACCAATGAATAAAAATGTGTTCATTCAGTCCTGAAATCCTGAGATTACTGTGGCTTGTTAATAGTGGGAAGGAAGGCAGATTGAGGATACCTGAGATTTCTTCCCAAACCCACCCTTAGTGACATGTTTTGACTATGAAGACTAAGCTGTGGTGTCTATTTCCAACCATTGCACTTCGCTGTGGGCTAAAGCAGCTGTGTGTGTCTTTCTCTAGCTCAGCTGTCTCTCTGACAAGGTAAGGAGAAGTATTTTGTCTATATGGAATGTGTATGTGTGCACATATACAGTTTTATGCTACTAAATTAGTGACAGTGATTTTTGGCTTTAAAAAATGTAAACCACCAGAGAAGTAAAAACTGTGTGTAGAAATCAAGAGTCTTGGTACTGGTTCCAAATTTCACACCTCAGCTAATCCTGAAATGGCACGTGGTTGCTGTGGTGCCATGATTTGCACCCAGCACTGCCAAATCCGGCAAGTGCATGTGTGTAACTTGGCTTGTGACTCCCAGTGGGAAGAGGAGCAGCCCCACGGTGACATGGGATGGGATCCAGGAGGCGATGCTGCCTCAGGGATGCTGCCCAGACCGGCCTTGTGCACGTCCAGCTCCCGGGCCACACAGCTCATCCAGAGCCTGTGGCACAGCCCAGCAGGGTAGGATGGGTTTGCATGCTCAGGGGAAGAAAGCTGAGATCTGTTCTGGGTGTCTGATGAGAGTTGACTTGCAGGTTTTGTTCTAATGGTAATTTCTGCTATCTGAAAATCAGTCCTCTTGCATCAATGTTTTAAACTCACCTTTAAATAACTAAATGTGCAAAGCTGCAGGTAATGTATGAATGCTTAAAAAAGACTATAATGGAAGATGGCCCAACTTTGAGCAGGAGATTGGACCCACATGCCTTCAGGGCTCCCTTCCAACCTGAGTATTTTCCATGATTATATGAAAATTTTTAACTGCAGAAAGATTACTCCTTTGAAAACAAGATAAATTATATGCTTCCTAACATTCCAGCAATATAATGCAGCTTTCAACTACGCTAAATTCAGTAAAATCTTAGCCCAGTGACTCCCTGGAAGAAGCTACCTTTTCATTTCTGCTTAAGCAGAAACTTTTTTTTTCTCCAGTTTACAGGCAGGTCATCAGATTAGAGCATCAGCTGCTGGGCAAGTTTATACTTAACATTGCTCAACATATTCATCTTCCTTGGAAAGAATTGTCCCACCTTGATTGTTTCTAGCGGATATTTGATACTTGGCATTTCCTCAGGCTGTGCCAGTATGTGTGTGTGTCCCATGTGCAATCCCATTCAGAATTTGCTGAGATGAAAAGTTGGTTGGAGTTTCTGCTCTCAGTGGGGCTGGAGTAGCAGTAGATTGTGCCTGACACACACACAAGAGCAGCTCACTCTGGAGCTGGTCTCCTGATCCCTCCCTGGCACTGAAGTGTGAAGGCAATGCACTACTGATGTTGGGCAAAATGGGCAAGGACAAAAGCAAAAAAGGCTCTGTTGTGATTCCTCTAGAATCTCTAAATAGGTTCATTTCCTCTCATTAGGAGCAGCAAATACAATATAAACACCGCCAGAAAGTGGGGGAGAAAAAAGTTTAAAAAATTCAGAATAGGTTCGTGAACTTTCTGGACCAGGTCAAGTTAAAGTTCCATTTCTAGTTTCAGTGTCTCTCTATGCTGACACCCTGAAATATTAAAAATATATTTCATATTTTTGGGCTGGCAGTATAAGTAGGAAAAGTTGCAATTGATCATTAAAGATTATACATGCTTTTGCAGACATATTTAAACACATCTTCTATGCATATGTGATAGGCGTTTTAAAAATGTGTCACATTTTGGAGAATGTGTGTACTAGGGCAGGTGTCCTGTGTATAATCTGGTGTGAATGGGACTATCACAAGAAGAAAAAATTTGTGGAGGCAGTCAGTACCCACAAGAGCCACAGCAAGTTGGGACCCCTAACACTGTGTTCTGTTATTTATGCTGGAAAAAATTCTTATCTAGAAAGCAAGCATTTGGGATAGGAGAACTGGGGAGAGAGGTATTTCTGGAAGAAACTCCTGCACCGCCCTGTAATCACGCTCCAACTCTATTTAAGTATACTTTTATATTCCAATTTAAAGGAAATAATCTCCTACTATTCATACCTCCTTATAGGTAAGAAGATACTTATGAAATACATATGTACTTTTAATGTCTCTCCAAAGATTATCAGGATGTGTTTCAGGATATATCAAATTGTTTTAAGGTAATTAGTTCATATCCTGTGGATGAAAACGGAGGTCATTTCAGTAAAATAAAACTAATCAGTACTGCTCTCTATTGCAGAGAGCTGGTGAGCACTCATTTGGTCTCCTGCACTGAGTCTCTGACAGACCTGTGCTTGGATCCAACTCTGGATTAAATCGAGAAGACAAGTTTAAACAGTCTTTGCTTGTGCACGATCGCCTATTCTAAATTCAGGTGGTATAGCAAGAGTAATTTGGGATAGGACAACCAAAGGTCTCCAGGCAGGTTACGTTACATTGCAGTTATTCTTTTTATCTTGATGCTTCCTCACTGTGGGATTCTAGTGGATATTTGAGTTAAGTGATGAAGAAGCTAAGTAATGATGGGGCTAGACTTGCATCTGTATCCTCACTGTGGGTGTGTGAAGGCATTTAGAGACATTTGAGTGAGTTCTTGGGAACAACAAGCCCCAAACCTTTGTTCTTGAGACCAAGATGTACTGTGCTGGAGAGAACAGGAGATGAGTGTGAATGGTACACCTAAAACTCATGTTCTCACTTCTGCCTATGCACATTGGATGCTACATTTTAGAAGTGGAAAGGTGGTTTGTATATATACCTGTGCATGAAAAAAGGTGTTTGAACTGCAAAAAGAAGTCTTATTTTTGGTTCAGTAGCCTGTATCAGAGGGCTTCAGCTTTAGTGAAAGAAGCATCAGCCTTAATGCAAAGTGACTGCTGCTTGTCTCATAATAATGTTCTCAAAATACATCTGAAAGCACAGTGTCAGCCTGTACCTTTACCCAACCAAAGTACCAGTAATTTTTATAGCAATTGAAGTACTAACATGATTTAGTACTTAACCTTTCTCTCTTGTACATTATGCAGCTTTGCTAATGGATGGCAACACTGTATTTTGAAGGGAGGATTTGTTTTGTTTTTAATTGAATGGTTAATAATAGCCACTTTCAAATTGGCAAGTAGCTTTAAAAATATATATTATTGGCTGTTAACCAATAATATATTACATTTTTTAAGAAGAGGTCTTAATTTGTGTAGGCAACACCCTTTGCAGAAACTCTTGATGGAAAAGAAACCAGGAGAGCGTTTCTTTAAGGTATTCGCTCCTCAGGTGTGTACCTGCCACAGGTACTGGCAAATTGAAAAGTGAAATCTGAGAAAAGGCCACTGCACATACCGCCTTGCAATGCAGCCAAACTTCTGCACGAGCTGTGGAATTTAAATTCAATCACAAAGCATGCTTTGCTTTCAATCAATTATATTTCCATTTGTCATAAATCCCTCTTGCAGGCAAAGACTGCACAGTTAATGCAACCTACAAATACTGCGTTTTTCTTTAGAGTTTATCTTCATGGCCTTTCACATAAAGTATAAGCTATTAAGCATGCAGACATTGCTCTTTGTGGCTAATAATCAGAAAATACTTCATGTCATGCCTATTTCAGAGAGATCCAAGGTAACTCAAACAGTAAATAATTAAATATATGACTTTATCATTATAGATTCCACTACAATGTTATTCTCAGAAATCATACAACAGAAGGCAAGACTACTTTTAGCATTAAGTACAGGAGGAGATAACTTGAGCAGAGTACCTATTACTAATGAGGAAGTAGAAAATTTGTGGTAATAGTGCTAAGTAGCTGAGGAAAAAAGGGTCCTTATAACTGAAGTGACAAAAACCCATGAAGTTGTTCGTATAAAGTGATAAAAGGGCTTGAGAATTCTCATGAAGAGTGTGAACTATCTAAGCCTAAATGTAGATTTTCCTCATGAGTAATTAGCATTAATTTGCCTGAGGTTATTTGCATGACTCTCTTGTGACCTGAAAAGTATCTCTTTTCTGTGGACTGTGTTTTCTGTAGCTGTTTTCCCCCAGGATTGTTAGTCTGCATCTGTGAGAGGTGAAAAACCTGCTTTTGCTGAAGAGGTTCTATGGGGAGCAGGAAATGAATTGTTCCATACTGGGGAGCAACGCATAGGAAATTAGACCTGGTGTAGGAGATGAACGCAATACCTGAATAACAGAAGGTCTCCTGTTCAATAATACAAAGAGCACAGTAACTCTGTTAGCCTTCAGTTCTCATAGCTTGGCTAGCCAGGAATCAGTGAAAAGGATGACAGCAGGTACTGAGTGTAGTTTTACTTTCTTAGTAGAACTTGTTTTGCAAAAGTAGATGCTATATTTTTATTACATGAAAAATTAAGAGAAACTGAGATAATCTCAGTGTTAAATACTTGAATTAATGGCCTAATGCAGTTCAGGATGAAGAAATTTTTTTAACATCCTGCTAGGTATTGGGCCATAAATAGCTATATAGGAAGAACGTTTCTGAGATCAGGTGTGTGCTTTGTGTGGTTGGTTTAGGTAGAATGTTCAGTGTTTGCAATTTGCAACAGGTTAAATCCTCAAGAATGGCTTTCCAGGAAGCTTTAGTTTTGAATAATCAGAACTTTCTAATGAATGTGTGTGCAATTGAAAACCTCAGATGTCATCACCTGGAAACAAGTTTCAATGATGCAGATAAGTGTTGGTGCTGCTGTGGCACCTCTTGTTCCAGGTGGACCAGGACTCACTTCCCATTGTGTAGGAATCA
>WEIT01028009.1:1553-13903 GCA_013389985.1 Dryoscopus gambensis | reverse complement strand
TGTTTTGGTGGTTTTTTTTTTCCCCAGTTGTATCTGTGCTACAGAAGTTGCTGTCAGTCATCTGTGACCAATACATCTGGAATTGACACTTCCAGCTGAAACATTTGGGGGACATAAACAATGCTGAGAGCTCCTAGGAGAGTCTCTTTGTCTGTTTTGTTTTGTTTTTTAGCATCGTGGGCTCTGTATTGGATCCTCTGGATGCTGAAATGATGATGATGTTATGAAAATTAGAAAAGAGAAGACAGGTTTTTGACATTCAGATTTACTTATAGTCTCACACTATGGAAGTAGGAATTTTTATACTAATTAAGAAATTAAGTAAAATTTTTATTTTGCATTATGATTTCAAAGTACTTGTAACCAGATAAATCTGCTTTCAGTTGTGTTGTACAAATAGAAAGCCATTTTATGACTGATCTGATCATGCTGGTACACTACCAAGCACTTACTGTGTGAGTTCAACAAGTCACTTCTGCCCTTCCCACTGGTGTTAGGGCATTTTTACAATTAGTTTGGTGCAGAGATGTCTTCACTTTACTTTCTGATCTTAATTCTGCAATGCTGGGGAAGACCACTGGATGGAGCTATTACATTTTACTTAACAGGATGATGCAAAACCATGCCGAGACCGAAATATGTGTTCATTTAAAAAAGCTTTTATTAAATAATGGTATTACCATTAATGTTTGATTTTTTTAAAAAAAAAAATCTATAAAAGCCATAAAGAGAGCAGATTTTAAATAGTACTTCTATGAATCTCAAATTATCGAGAGAGGATATTTTCTCTTTTGCAATCTCTTGTTATTCTATTTGGAAGAATCAGAGTTGAAAAACAAACAGAACTTATAATTATATTTTTTGAAGTCATGAGGGCTTTTAAGAAAGATACTGTGTACCCTGTGCAGAAGTATTAGCCAGCAGATTATCCAGCCAGAAGTTTTGCAAGACTTAATATTGTTTGGCAGATAGCAAAAAGCTTCCACTGTGGGAGATGTTAAGCAAGAGGCTTTTAAGAAGTCATGCTTCAATTATTCTGGTTAATTAGAAAGAAAGTAAGTCTGTAATTAAGGGAGTAGTTCTTCCTTCCCCCCCCCCAAATGAAGTTGAAAGTTAATTTGGAGCTAAGATTATCGGGTTTATTTTCTCTTGCCTTTCACTTTGATTGGATGGACATGATAGCTGCTGTCATAATACTGTGGGACCTCCAGAGATGAACATTTTAGTTGATCAGCAGTTTGAATTTAAAGAACTAGCTCCTATATTTGGAAACTTTAACAGATTCGTGTAATTTCGGATCCTTACCAAGGTGCTCTTTGTGTGGTGATAGCTGGAAAGGTTTGCAGTAGAAAGCTACTTTTATAATTTGCTAGCAAGGCATTTCATAAAATAAAAATCATAAACTTCTGTGTGTTGGGGTAAAACAGACCCCTTTGCCACTCTTGAAAATGAAACTATGGTAATAGAACCTCATTATGGCATCATCCCCTAGGCAGTGACAGCAGGCAGGTTCATTGCAACCCAAGCTCTGTGTACTCGCACTGGAGTCCTGAAATATTCATTTGTCACACATGTGTGTCAGGAGGTGTTATGGAGGGGACACCACATTCGTGGGTGGTTAACAGCTGGCATGGAGCAGGGTAACAAGCAGAGACCTTTCCTCCTTTTTTGTCCTATTTGTTGGAGTGGCATTGGAAAAAAAGGAACAAAGCCTTAATGCCTATAGTACCTTGTAAATCATGTGATCTTTAGCTCTTTATTTAAGGAAACAGAGGCATTAAATATACAATACAATACGAACATTTTGAAATTTTTTTGAGTGAGTTATACTTGTTTAAGGCCAAACAGCTCTGGCAAAACAGACTCTGAAAATGTAGGAGTGCTCATAGCCTTTCTACCAACACAGCAAGAGGATTTAAGGAGCACAGACAGAAGTTTGGATATGTGATTACAGTCCTGGTGAAGCTGAGGACTCTCTGCAGATGGTGCTAGGGTTTGACAGCGTGGTGGCTCTAAGGATCTGCATGCGAACTACTGAAATTCTGCTTGTGTTATGGAGTTACCAAATTTGTAAAGTGATACCAAAGTTAGGCTAAATATGTAAACCTATTACTTCTTCTGAAGGGGAAGCAAAGGGTGCCTGAGAGGCAGCCTTCTGAATTTGGAGGAAATCCGGTCATTATCAGGGAAAGACATGTCTAAATTGCTTCATGAAGTAAAGAAATAATTAGTTAGAGCAGACTATTTGCTTCATTGTTTTTGTCTTACTTTTCAAATTGCTAAAACCCAACAGAGAGCAGCTGTTTCCCCAGCTAGATTGACTAAGCCTGCTGCTTTGTCTCTTTTATTATGACTTGGATGTGAGCTGGTAGTGGAGCTGTTTGTCTCCACTCACCTTAGTAGTTGTCTTGTAATTGATTTTTTTTTTAAGAGGATAGGTTTCACAAACTAAAAAAAAAAAAAAAAGCCTGTTTTTTTTAATATTTGAATAATGTGACTATTTGAGTTAAAAGTAAAACCAAAAACATCTCATTTTTTTTTTTTTTGGTAATTAGCCTTTTTATAATGTTTGCCACTTGCATTCATTTAGCCCTACTCTGACTTCTGCTGCAAAAATGCATAGCACCTTAAGCATGTTGCTATAGATACTTGGTGTTTTGAGGTATCTCCAGCTAGATAATTTCTCTTTGTGAAGAATTGTCTTACATGGCTGCTGGTTTAGATGGCTTGTTCCTTTAGGTGGATGTTGATTCAATAAATATAACAAAACACAGAATACAGTTGGGATGCTAACCCTGGGTGGAGCTTTCCTTTAAGGAAAGGGAGAATTAGTTCTGTGATATCATTATCAGCTGTAATGCCAGCACCTGCCTTTTGTTTCACAGCACCTCCCAAATGCTGGAGTTCCCAATCTGCCTGGCTTCACAGCACCTCACCTGCCTTGCTCCTTGCAACTAAACTACCACGGTGTAATTGAGAATTTCAGGCTGCACAAGCACCAGATGATGAGAGAATTTTTTTTTGTTTAAGCCTAATTAACTGTTAACTTGTTAATTGGTGGAAATTCCTACATCAGAGATCAGAAGTTTGTGCTGCTAATTATCATGATCTGGTATGTGAAACTGTGCTGACACTGGCAACATCGGCAGACTGGGATAATTAGAAGTAGAGAGAAGCAAAACCAGAGTACTTATTTAATTGATTTGATGGAGTATTCAGGTTTTCATTGCTCATCCCTGCCTCAACAATAGAAATCAAGTGTGAGCTGCTAGACATTGGAAGCTTGGTTGGCATCTGAGTATATGACCAAGCTCTACCCAAAAATGTAATGTATGAATTGGTGTAAAAGACTCTCTTCAGAAGTGTACATGTATTGTTTGCACAGCACTTAGAAGGAGAGCCAGAGCTGATTGGTTTTGACTTTTTGGCTGCTGGGGAGTAGCACGTGGTGGTGAGGTCAGCACAGCTGCCATGGTAGGTGACAGCTGTGGTGGTGCTCCAGGCTGGTGTCCTGAGAGGCCAGAGTCCCTTGTTGGTCAGAGACATCCCTTGGGAAGAGCTTGCAGAGTACAAAAAGTCCATAACATAGAATGAGGTCCCAAGACCCAGCTGCCATTAGTATGAGGTACTGCAGCAGCTTGGCAGGACATATATTTAGTGGTGTTAAAACCAAATTTTAAAATATAAAATGTTTTTGCATTCATTGATTTCTACAGTGAACTTTCATTATGCTTTGCTTTCTCATATGTAGTTGAGGTGATGTGGGTTCTTTTGGGTTTTGTGGGAGTTTTTGTTTGTTTTTGCTTTAAGGTGGAAATGTATCCTACTTGTAGGATGATACTGCTGAGCCTGTTATCTCTCCATATTTCTTTCCTTTCCATTTTGTTCTTTATATTCACTGTTATACATTTTTCCTTTCTTTGCTTTCTTGTGCTCTTTTACTTGCCAGTATAGAATTTTCTTTGCCTTGCAAGGGATGGTGGGGAGAAGTTTGCTCCTGCAGGCACCTGCCCAGGCAGTGAGCACAATGAAATACCACACTGATGCTTTGCAGGACGGGGAATGCACTGGAGTGGTAACTAAAACCTGGCTTGGTTTTCACTTAGTAATATAAAGAACTAGACAGATGAAGTTCAAGAGACAAATGCTGGATGGATATTTGCAGAGCTGGGTAAAATTAAAGGGAAAAAACAACATAAAGACGGAACACAGAAGGGAAACAAAGCATTGAAAGATGAGTTAATGGCTGCCCACTGGTGCCGTGTGTCATGGAGCTGTAACTACAGTATGAGTAGAAAGGTGGGGGAAGAAAGGCCAAGGTGGATGAACAAGTGAGTGAAAAATGCAATTGCAGATAAGAGGGGAAAAAAATTGTGTGATGAAAAGATTCAAAAAAAGCCTGGGAGGAATATAGAAAGAAGTTAAGGGAATATAAAAATTGATATGAAAAGCAAAGAAAGATTTTAAAAAAGATTACACTTACTTTTAAAGGAAGAGTTTGAGATGAAAGGATGAGTTTGAGAGTTTTTTATATAGGTGGGAAAGGTGCTTTTCTCTCCTGAGAGATCCTGAAGCACAGGGAGAGGTGATGCTGGTGGTGGTGGCATCTCTGCTTCACATGAGTGCAGACAGAGGTTCCAAAGGATGTGGTAGCTTGCTGTGCCAGGACTGAGGTGTCCTGCTGTGCCACAGGAGTGTGCAGCAGGGCAAGAATGGGCCTGGGGGTGCCCCAGTGTGAGGCTTCAGCAGTGCTGGGGTGCCCACTGAGGCTGGCCTGGCGAGCCAGGGATGGGAGCAGCCATGTCCTGCAGGAAACAGAGCAGCAAGCTCCCTCTCCCAGGCTCAGCTTCACCTCTCTGGTCTTCCCACTACTGCTACTGGGAAAATTTCCCCCCTCGCTTTAGTTACCTGCCTCCACTTTGCAGTTGCTGCTATCTTGGCACAGTTGGGGATTTTTTTTCTTGAGTAAGCTGGAGTTGCTGCTTTGTCAGGAACGTGGCCAGCAGGCAGTATTTAGCCTCTCAGGAAAATGCAGTTACTGCTCTTCAGACATCAGCCTCTACTAAAGAGGATTTTCTGCTTCCTTGGTTGAAAACAGCATGGATTTTCTCCTTTGTTCTCCAGTAAAAATATTCCTCCTAACTAAGTACTGGAGTTCTTTGGATTTGAAAACAGATGATGAAGTATAGACCTGAGCTGAGTCTTCTGTCTCTCCAAGCCTTGGCAGCTCCTGCAGGGTAAAAACCCAACACAACCAGACCCTCCCAGCTCTTCCAACGCCCATCCTTAATTTACCATTCAAATATTTTCCTGTAAATCCAAAATCCTATCTGCCCCCAGACCAGCTGAGAATTTAAAACTCATCAGAAAATACAGAGGGTTACTAAGGAAAAACCTTTTGGTTCGAATCAGTATGTTTTAAAAAGACTGTTTTCTCATCAGAATGAGCTAGGTTTTTTACAGAAAAAATCTGGGGAGAGCTGTGGGGGGGAAGTACCTGACTACAGCCCATAGCTTGACCCCAGTATGGCTTGTGTTGGGGCAGTGAGGATGAAGTTGCTGCTTTGAACCAGTGTGCAGTCATCTGGTATGTGTATGTGTGTTCTGTCTTCATAGTGTTTAAAAAGAAAGACAGCTTTGGGTGACCCTAGATCAGTTGTTATACAGCTCCTGTTACACATCAAGTATCATACTGAAAATTTACTTTGCAAGGATTCCTGTTTCTTTTAGCTGTTCCCCTTCAAAAATATTTAAGATTTTACCTGCAAATACTTGAAACCTGCATACTAATCCAACAAAAAAAAGGTGCATAAAATATATGGTATGATCTGGACTGTCAGTCATCTGTCACTTGCTCAGAGTTTTTTTCTTGGAGGTGGGAGGAGGTTATTTTCCAACACGCACATTGGTAGGTTTGGCTGCAAGCTTTCTATTGCATGGATCGTGTGCTCATCGATAGTAATGCGACCTGTAACTCTCAGGCTTTGGGTCCCCAGGTAGATGAATGCCATGGACTGATGAACAGGGACATTTCAGTAACATCTTCCCAAGTTAAACTTGACAGGTTAGAGTCGTTCTGTGCGTGTCTTGTCACATAACACCCAGAGAGCATAAGGAGGGTCAAATAATATCTGAAAATGAACTAATCCCAGTGAAAGTCTGCACAAGCTTTCTGTCAATTTTTTGAGAGCAATTTTTTTAGCTTCTCACTTTCTATGTGTTTTTTCATGGCTGTAGTCCTGCGCTGCTAGAATTAGTTTGTGACACTGTTAATAGGAGCCAAGACAAAAAGATTTATTCTCCCTCCCATTTGATTGTAGCCTTGTTAATATGTAGGTGCATCCTAGAAGAAATGTGGATTGGGATTTTTAGAGGTCCAGGAGAGGAAAGCATAGGGAACAGTGGGATGCTGGCTGTTTCTGTTTCAACCTGCTCTCCCTCTTTCTGCATGGGTCCACTCCCTACTGAAAATTGTTGCTGGAGTGTGATGGCTGAGATTAGCCAGAAATCAAAGCAGTAGATAGAAGGCCCCAAACACAGCTGCCAGGGCTCTGCGGACTCAGATTCAGCTTGCCATTGGCTCTTTCCACAGCATGGCTTTCCAGCCTTTTCTTCCTCAGTGTGTGTGCAAATCCAGGGCTGTCCCATCCCAGGTTCAGAATCCAGCACTTGTCTTTGTTTGAGGGAGTCAGCAACTCCTCCCAATTTTTTATCACTGGCAAACTTCGTGTCCCTTCCAGTCCTGTGTCCAGGTCACTTTTATTGATGCTGAGGAGCACAGGGCCGAAGTATGGAGCTCTGTGGAACCCCACTAGTGAGAGGTCACCAGTCTGATGTCACCCCCATCACTGTAACCCTTTGTGCCCAACCTGTGGGCCAGTTGGTCACCCATCCCATGATGTGTTTATCCAGCTGGGGGATGGGCATTTTGTCCAGAAGGATCCTGGGAGAGACGGTATCAAAAACTTTACTGAAATCCAGAAAGATCACATCAGCTAGCTTTCCTTGATCAACTTGGTAGGTTATCTTGTCATAAAAGGAAGTTAGGCTTTTTAAGAAGGACTTTCCTCTCATGAGTCTGTTCAGGCTGTTACCTGTTGAATGCCCTTTCCAGGGTCCGTCTAGGCTAGCTCTCGAGCCCCGGCATGCAAAATGACAAGAACAAAAGTAAAAGACGAAAGGTGCTCTTCTCGGGACAAAGTCCCTGCAGTTTTTGATAGGAACAACTCCAGGAGCAGAAGAGACTGGACACCTTGTGGCGCCAGAATCTTGAACCCCGGGAACGGAAGGGGAGGGATAGGGGCCCCAGCCAATAGCGTACAGCTGATGTGGAGGGATGAGGGAAGGGGTAAACCAACACCGACTTCTGGGGGAAAGTGATGTGGAACAAACTATATTCACTACAAATAAACATCACCCTGTGCAATATATTAAATTAATAAACTAACTACTTAGTGCAATACCAACAGTGACCAGTCACTGAGTTGTCCTTGTGGTGTTTTTCAGCATAAATATGAATGCTGCTTTCAGCTTCTCTTAAAGCTTAATGTGTTTAAGGTGAGTTTGGATGGTGCAGTTTTTTAATCCACCAGGTATGCTGACCGTGTGGCAGCGTATAAAGCACAGCTACTTGATGGTTTAGTTTAGCGATGGGGGTGTCACTGGATCGATGCCACGTTTTTTCCACAGGGTGCCTCGTGGGAATGCTTAGGCGGCGCTCTGCCAGCACCCACGCGTGCACACGATCTCACCCTCGCAGGTGAATGCAAGCAGCCACTCACACACACGGTCTGTGTGCGAACCAGAGATGAAAAGGCGGGAGGAGTTCTCTGCGTGCAGTTCCGAGGCGTTTAATGGAACCCATGTACTCGAAGGGAACAGAGACAAAGAACACAGAACAAAAGCCCGCGCGTGGTTTTATCCTGAGGGGATCCAGGGGCGAGCAGAGCATCAGAAGCCAATGGTTTGAGGGCTAGGAGGTAGAGGCAAGGTTGAGTGACATAACGGGGGCCAATGGAAGGGGGGACGGGTGTGGGGAGGGGACCAGGGGCCAGTGGGGTCTCGGTAAAGGGAGAACTTTCTGGCACAGTGGTGTGGGGAGAGACAACTTCGTAGTAACACGGGGGGTGTAATGTGGACTTAGCCGCCACAACAGTTTAGTGCAGAAATGAAATCTTGAAGGCTTTGTGAAACATCACGGGCAGCATTTCTGTAGTAACACAATGAAATTGCCTGGTAAAATTGGTGGAGTTACCTAACACTTCAACGCAGTGCACGTGTGCAACAGAACAAGCAAAGCAAATTTTCAAGATTTTCAAAGTATGTTTTAAGTATTTAATAACAAAAGTGAGACACATGATTTTTTTGAGTATTTCTGTTTCATCCGAAAATAGTAAAAGTATTTCTAATAAATAGAAATCATAAAATAGTTGCAGTGTGCTATAAAAGTGCAATTTATTTTAAACTTCGTAATGCAGGATGCAGTAGAGTAACACTAAATAAAATCTGATGCAGTGAATTTGGCAGAGTCTTAACTGTACATTTAGATGATTGTGCTATTAACCTTTCATATACCCTCTCTAGTTTGTGGGCTACCTTTTATTGCAGTAGTAAGTGGTAAGGACTGCTATTAGCAATATAACATGAATACTGCCCCCCTAATTCAATTTTCTCATCCAAACTGTTATGACAGTGACCTATATAGTCTTTAAGATGAAATTAATTTTGGTTCAGAGGGCCAGCATATGGCTTATGATTCCCTCAAGTACTACTTAAGCCTGAGCTTGATGTTTTATTTAGCATACCTGGTATAATAATTAAGCTCAGACTAGATTATTATATTAGTTTTGCCCAGTTCGATCAACTTTTTCCAAGGAAAGAACAGCAATTCAGAAAACCAAGTGCTTTATATTTGTATAGTTTTGTAATCATGAGCCAGATGCTGGTGCAGCTGAAGCTGCCTACTGCATAATCTCCAGCTGTGCTCCTTAGGTGTGCATCAAGACTTACTCTTGGATTATCTGGTTGTATGTTCTGTAATAAAACATTCTTATAGTCTATATAAATGATTGTGCAATGTGGCTCAGAAGGCATTTTTAAAAATCTCTGTTTTATTAATGAAACTTTTTTTCCTTTTAAACTTTGATTGTTGTTCTGGATAGTGGTACTTTTGCTGTGAGTGTCTTACAAGCTACGTGAAAATATTTTGTAAAAGAACATCAATTTTCTCCAAGGTGAAGCTTCAGCTGAAGCTGACATCTTACTAAAACCCCCAGAATTAATCAAGAATTATTTTTGAATGCACCAAACCATAGAAAACATTGAGTGTTTGTATCCTACACATACCAGCACTCATTCCTCTGTCAATGGCTCTCCCTGCTTTGGTTTTCCAATAACTAACATAAAATGAGTTGACTCTAAAGAGTAAATGGGTGCTAATGATAATGGAGCCCTAGAATGTGAATATAATGTGAATCATTTTATAAATCCATTGAAAACCAGGTGGTGGTTTCCTATAAATTAATGCATGATTTTCCTTCATGTGAATATGAACTGTGAAAGTTTTTAATTTCATACTTATGTTCTATAATTTTTCCCCCTTTTATATACTTGTGCCTTCACTTTAATGCCTCTTTATCTTGGTTAGATCAAGTTTAGATATCTAACGAATTTCACTCACTTTTTTTCTTTAAAGATGTTTAAAGATTGTGACTGATTCTGTGTTATCAGAGCTGTAGGGATCCAGCCTTTTTGTATCTCTTCATATTCAATTCTGTGTACAGTAGAGCTAACAGAATTTACTTTTCTCTGCATTCTGTAAAAGAACTGGTATTTGTGTGAAGATTAAAATCCAAAATGCAGCCATGATTCACATTAATTCTTTCAGAGGATGTCAGAAGAATGTGTTCTACAGTAACATTCCTCATTGCTGTTTCCAAGCGTATTGAGCCTTGAAAATGGAGATAAACTGAAAAAAGTCTGTACTTTCGAAGGCGAGGAGACTGAATAACAGCACAGATCAGAATCCAAATTCCAAAGGCATAACTTAGTCTTAGAAATTCATTTTAGGAAGATGTGGCACAGACTAAACCTAAATTCTGTCATAGGTCGCATGAGACTGTTCTGACATTTAGAATGGTCCTCAGCGTGGCAAGCTTTCAGGGTGACATTTAGATGGAACTTTTTAGAAATACATCATCTACTTGGGGAAGTGCTGTGGAGTGGAGCAGATTTATAGAGCAAGGAGCCTATTATGCAGAACCGTAGATCACTGTCGTCCACCACTAAAGGCAGCTTTTTTGCTAATGTTCACCAAGTGTCCTTTGCCTTTCTCCTCTCCTTGGTGAAGTAACAATTCAATTTGATAGCATTCTTTTAAAATATTTTTGCTGGGAACACTAAACTTCTATCATTTGTCTCATTGCCTGCTCAATCCACCAGATACATTTTTCTCCTTTTCCTTCCATTTTGCTTTCAGCTGCCTGTTTGCTCCAAAGTTTGTGCTATCAACACATTGTACATCTAATAATATAGCTGGGTTCTGGATAGGACATCCATCATATTACTGTGTACTGTATATATACAATTGCAAAAAACATAAATCAATGAAAAAAGTAATTTCTAGAATGCAGTGTTATTGTGTGAAAGCACAGTGTTACCCTGAGACAAATGTACTGTTATGAGAGTGGAAAAAACATTTCAGAAGGAAAGGGGGAAGAGGGGGCATAAGATGACTGCAGTTACCTGTTGTCAAAATTTGTGAAATGACTATTAAAGGACGCTTTTGGACTTATGTAAATTACATTGTATTTTCTGCAACATAGATAATATTTTGTAGAAGTTTGTAGCCATAGTGTTTCAGGAACGTCTAATATTCTTTGATAAATCTGTGAGTACTAAGCATTATTTCTAGGCTCTGTTATCCTTAATCTGCTGGCAACACAACTGAATTTAGACTGAGTTCAGAGGCTCAAATCCCCAAAGCTTTTACTCGTGCACCCTCTTTTTCCCCGTGTATCCAATTCATCCTGTTATGTGGAGCAGAGCCTTGGCTGGCTCTTCATTTGGATTCAGCAATCAGCTTAATCAGCCATACATGATAGGTACCCTTCATCAGTGTTTTGAGTGCGGGTGTCTATTCTATATCAATGAGAAGGGCTGATAAATAGGTGGAAATAAAGAATGACTTATATGGATGCAATGTGCTAAATTCCAAGACACAGCTGAATTTGAGTATCAGGAGGCTGTTTATTGGGGGCATTAATAAGTGATAGAAATTTTAAGGATTTGATTTTGTAACAATGATGGATTGTTTTGTGTGGTTTTCAGATTAATTAGTTAATTCTTAAAGTCCTTTTTACTATCAAATAATCTCCTTTGGGGGCATTCTCATTTATATTGCCACTATATTCTACTGCTATGGAAGTATATTCTAATTAACTTTGTCACAGACTAGTGTAATTGAAGTTACAGCTTGGTAAAGCTGAGGGTCAGTGCACCTTCATGATGACTAGGGGATTAGGAAGATATTTAAAAACTTACAGTTGATAAAAATGCATGAGAGGAGAGCCAGTTATTAACCTGATTTCAGCTAAAAAGAAATCTGCCATGGCTTTTGTAATATTAAGGGTCCTTCTGATTTGTGAAAAGCTCACTGCACTCTTCTTTCTATGCAAATTTCCTAGAATTATGTGAACTCTTGATGTTGCAAAATGTAGGATGCTCAATTGGTCTAGCTATGCAGATGGAATTAGGTGTGCTTTGTGTTAATGAAGAAAGGGAAGTATCTGACATTTGATCTTTTCACTTAATGATCTACATCCTTATATAGAGATTTGCAAATTAAATATGGCAGACTATCATTCATTTCACTCTGTAGAACTTGTGACAGTGGAACCAGCAGAGAATATCCATGCAGTGTAAGACTGTAAGAGATTCACCCTTCAGTTCAGCAGGTAGACAGAAAACTTTAAAAATTATCATGTGAAGCCAGGCTGAAATAAATGTGTTTGTGTGAAGTCTGAGAGTATCAGCTGTCCTTTTCACACCCCCGAAAAACTTAGTCCTGACATGGTGGTGTTTTGCTACAAATTTCAGAGAAAAACAGAATCCCAGAATGGGTCAGGCTGGAAGGGACCATAGTGAGTGTTTTAGGGCTGTTTCTGCTCCCATGCCTAGGAGGAGTGTGATGGCTGTCAGGGAGCTCATTTTCTTAGTGACTACACCTGAAGAAGGCTTCAAAGCTACAAAAGAGCAAAATAAAATTGCTGAAATCAGCTTTCTGCATGAGACCTTTTCGGGAGATTGGGAAGGTAAGATAGGATGTTGCTGATTCAGTTTATTCCTGGTAC
>WEIT01028008.1:0-22966 GCA_013389985.1 Dryoscopus gambensis | reverse complement strand
ATCCCTGAGTTCTCTTCCAGGTGCTTGCCAGGAGAGATATTTTTATCTGTACAAACATGGGTTTTTCTGTAGAGATATTCAATCGCCAGATGCCCTTGATACATTTTGGTATCCACATATACTCAAGTTTATATCATGGGGACTTACAATGCTCAGTCCTTTGACCTTAGTATTATAAAGATACAATTGACCCATGTGGTCAGATTTGTTGATCTCTTATAAGAATGAAGTCTGACATATACTTGTGATAATTTTAAACTAATATTTCCTGTACAGATTTGCCTTTCAAATCCACCAGGCAGTGCTAGAAATTGTTTCATACTTTTGCAGGATGGAATTTCAGTGGCAGTTCAGAAGGCACTCAGCAATGCTTTAGGAATTGGGCTCCACAGTGCTGTTCAGTTAATGGTAATGAATAGCCTGAATCTACTGGAAAGTCAGAGGTTTCAAAAATTATCTTAGTATATTGACTAACATATTCTTAATGTTTACAGGCTTCTGAGAGTAATAATAACAATAATAATAAAAAAAAACTCCAGTGAATGGCTGAGCACCCTTTCCTTCAAGAAGCAGAGTCCCAGAGAACAGAGCTCTGCACAGCTCATCGGCTCCTCTTCTCCAAACTCAGTCTCTCCAGTCATGAAATAGCTGGACCTGACTACAAAGTAGAGATAACAGAACAAAACAAAACACTGTGCATTGCCAGAACCCCATTAATCATGATGTCAGATGAAATAGAAACAAGATGACCATTGGTATTCCCATCCATAAATGTAAACACAGGGTAAAATATATTTTCAAAATTAATCAATTGGTCATCTCCTAAAAATGAGGCCCAGAAAAATGCTGGGACTATCTGTGTCCTACTGCAGTGTGTTGATGGAAAAGAAGAGGAAAGCAGTCTCCCTGCTCTGTGAGTTTGGACTTGGAGATGGAAAGCAGCTTCCATCCTGCTGAGCTCAGCTGCTGCAACAGCAGAAAGTTGTTCTAGACAGAGTGTGCACTCATAATTTATTGTTTCTGTCTCCTAAATGCATTACGTGTTGCTCTTTCAATTTTTCCTTTTATAATCCTTTCAGATATTGACCTTCCCTCCAGTAACCATGATCTTGTGTGATCTTTCTTGCTTGTGTAGAGTGAGTATAAAACACTATTCCATGAAATTGGCAGCATTTATGAGCCCTTATTGCTGGGTAGCAGAGTAAAGAGAGGGACAAATGAAGATTTTTGTCATGTTTTTAAAGCAGGAACACAGCAAGATGCAAAACTGAAAAGACAGTAAAACTCCTGTTACCCTAGCATGTCATGAGTTTATAAGGAAAGCCAGAGCTTTGGGGCTGTCAGGTGGGAGAGGTATTATATGTGACACTTTATTCTTGCCTCTGCAATGCATCTCTGAAAGCCCGCCCCATCAGGATAATTCCTATTGCCAAAATCCATAACAAGACAAGTAAACCAGATTTTCAGCCTCTCTATTCCTCCACTAAAGCCATAGACCCACAATTTTAGGCTGAGATTAGGCCAGATTTAGACAAGTATAAACAACAGTTCACACTGCAGGGCAAACTGCCTCCATCAGAAAACCCAAGCAGAAATAAGGGTCCTAATTTAAATAAGTTCAACTGTTGTTTTTCCACACAGTGTTATTTTTTAATTCTTCCTTCCTTTAATAGATGCTTGGTGGTTTGTAGCAGGTAGCTGAGTCTGAGTTGTTTTTGAAGTGTGTTTACTGCGAGGAAGCTGAATAACCAGGAAAAGCTGTACCTTGCCCACCTACACAAGTCCTGTATCTGTCCCAGCATACTTATACCTTTTATTCCCCGCCCCGCCATTTCCCAAACAATCACTGCCAAGTGCATACCTCTGAAAAGCCATCCTTGTTCTATATCCATCTGTATTGAAGTGTCATTGTCCTCTATTGATTTTAAGTCTGTAAATAGCTAGCAATTGTGTTCTTCATTACTTACAGTTTCATCTATTTATAGTATCATCCATCTGTGATTTTTGTTTTTCCCTTACTTTCTTTCCTATTTTTTACTTCCCTGAGCCAATTTTCTTCTTATTCTATAAACCCACAGAACTCTGCTAAAACAACAATCTGAAGTTAAAATAGCATCAACAAATTCGCACTCAGCGTTTGAAGTATTCCTTATGCACTCTCTACAGTTGCAGAAACTGCAAAAAACCTGGAAGAACTTTCTACAGATCATATAGAGTATTTATTATTAAGTTGATTACAGTAACAAGACACACACACTGCTTTTCTTTTGCTCAAGCCACAAAGTCTTCATGATGTGAGACAGAAATCAAAATAGTTTGTCTCAAGCATAGATATAATCCTTGACTCTTACCTCATGTGGGTGTGTCAGGCAGTACTCTGTGGTATTCATCAGATTTTTTTTCACCTGTAAAATATCCCCAGTAAGACAGGATTTTGAAATTTTCCCAGTTTTTAAAACTAAAGACGTAGTACTTATTTACAGCTACAAAGATGTAAAAAACCAAATTTACTCATATATGGTTTTTACAGACAGATGAGAGATCACAAATTTATCAATGGTTGTATCAAGACAGTACACTATCTGTATTGATCTACCTTGTAAGGAACTCCCCAATAAGATCAAGAGGCTTAAAATAAATTAAAGAAACCAAGAAATCAGGTTCTTCAGAGCAGGAGCTCTAATAATTACTTCATCATTACAGAAAGAAACTATTGAGCAATGACAAAATAACAACAAACACCTGTCTGACACTCCTCGTGTCTCGACCATGTTTCATCCAGCTCCAGTGACTGTTGGGATCTAAGCAAGTTTGCCATGGTTCCAGGTGGATTCCTCTCCACCAGACCTAGGACTCTGGCTTCATCTTTCCCATGTACTGCCTGCAAAGGGAGCCCTCAGCCCCAGGCTGGTCTTGGCCATATAGCAGCTGCTCTCCAGCACCACTTCAGCCTTTCCTTAGAGCAGAACAACAGAACTGCAACCATAAAAGGAAAAATAAAAGTTCCATCTCTCCAAAAGGAGAGAGATGCCTTCACTGTTTGAAAAATGAAACATTTATTTTCTTTTTATTTCAAGAGATTTCTTCACTTTCTTTTACAGATACTTTGAATATATTAGAATGCCTTGAAAGGAAAAACAGTACAGTTTTGCCACTTGTAGAAATATTAAAGCATTTCAGTACAAGCAAGATACAAAATTTTATACAAATCTTCTGTGTGCTGGAGCTTAAATAAGGAACAGGAAGGAAAAATGGGAAAAGAATTTTTAACGTCTCAAAATATTCAGTAGAAACTTCATTAAGAAATTTGTTGCCAAAAACTGAATTTGTACATTAAAGACTCATAGGAGAAGATCTACAGATACCAGGACATCTAGCTATGCTGGAGGGCTGGCCCATTTACTGATCGCTTACATGACAAAACAGAAACCTTTGACTGTGCTTCCTCTGGAGGTTGCCTTGCCTCTGCCCAAGACACACAGAGAAATATTTTGACACTGGGGTTACAGCTAATAAGGCCCATATCCTTCACCTCATGTTTAAAAAAGGCTGGCTCTGCAGATCAGCTCTTATTCACCTTGCAAAGTCTAACACCTGAGCAGAGGCACAGGACTGAGCACAGCCTTAACCTATTCTCCAGGGCAGCTCAGCTCGTTTGAAAATCATGTGAAGAACAGGGGGAAAGGTATCGCTCATGTAGGCTTTACAACAAGGAGTTTCATTACAGGAAAGGAAAATGCTAAAAATTATTTATATGGACTTGCTAATAAGATGTAGGTTTGGAGGCTGAAGGAAGTTATTTTTCTTTGGTAGAAATCTTTGACTATAGAAAGTAGAGAACAAGTAAATAAACCAATATCTCCGAGTGTTTGAATAAAAATGGAAAACAAAACACACCAAAGTCATGCTTCAGCAATTACTTTGTCCTTACTATGTGCAAAGCAGGTTAATCTCCACATATTTATAAAAGCCATAAGTTTTGCCAAGCTTTCACAAGTGCTATGGAATAACTTTCTGGAAATGAAATAAATCCATCCAATCAGAACCAAATAAGTTCCCCGGTTCTCCATGATCAGGGACAAGGAGAGGAGGATGACTTGGATACTGGAAAAGCAGACAGTGGGTGCAGAGATAGGCAGGCCAAGCAGTGTGGGCTTCCCAGGGCTTGGAGTCTGGCGAGTAACCCTGGCTCTCCCAAGCCGGCTCTGTGCTTCGCCCCACTGCTGGTAGGTGTCCCTGTGCTGGGATGAGTAGGGGAACAGGGCTCAGAGATTTCTCTGCAGGAGCTGCTCCCAGTCTGGAAGCAGCAGTCTTATCTATTATTCAGATAATGGGCAGCCTGCTAAAGAGTAGAGCAACCAGAACAGGATTGGTCCATCAGCACTCTGAATTGGTTTTTCACTGTTGAGCTGTAACAAAAAGTTATTTTTGGAGGCAAGAACTTTACTGCTTACCTTTACCTGTTGGTTTTAAGAAATTCGCAGCACAGTTTTATTTTGTTTATACTGACCCCAAACTGTCTTCTGTTTAAAAAGAATGTTATTTTAATAGATATTTATATAATAGTTATATAAAAACAAAATGGCAGTAAACAGATAAATTATAAATGAATTTTAATCATTAATATTCACTCAACTAAATGGATCAGTATCCCCAGAACACTGTTATTTTGTGTTCAGCATTTGTATATGACAGGTTTTACTTACTTGTGTACTTGTGTCTACAAACCCCAGCTGAGTCATGGGGTTTTTATTACCCTAGGGAATGAATAAACATAGGAAAAGATGGTCTCTCAGGGATGTTACAGTCTGAAAAAACTCATCAAGTGCAGAGCAGAGGTGTCTAGTGCACTCTCAGGCCTTTCCAGCATATGAAGAGTAGCTAGAAATTCAGCTGAAAAGTAGCGTGAACCTTCAAAACACACCCAGTATACCATGGGGTACATTTCTGCAAGACATCTGCCCAACAAAAACTTGCAGCAACCAGGAGAGGGAATGGTTATTACTGCAACACCTCAGCAGATCTGTCCCATGTCCCTTGTTCAGGACAAGCTGGATCTATGGCCAGATCAAAGTGTGGAGGATGTTGTAATAGTTAAGCAGAGACAGAATTTCTCATCGAAGTCATGGTTACTGATGTAATTTAAAATACATCAATAGTTATCCTGCAGGCATTTGGAGAAAGTAAATGACTCAGATGCCTTTATTTTCCTGAAATGACCTTTCTCATCTCAAATAAATACATATCATTTTATATACTTAACCAGTACTTCTAATTATATTTAATTCCATTACATATACATATGTATATGTACATATAATTCCATTCAAGGCTTCATCTTTTTAATAAAATACATATTTTCCTTTCTAAACCATAGTTTACGCATTGTTGTATTCATGTTTAGTTCTAGTTGTCCTGGAATTCTGTTAAATGCTACATGAAATTAACGTTATTAAAAATCAACATCAATGTGTTTTCTTGATCATTTAAATAATATTTCAAGGTAGCTCTGCCAAAATTGTTAGCAACTCCCTATTTGGTAACCTTTAAATTGTAAAAGAATCACCAAAGCAGCATTAGCAGAGACATAAATGGTCTCAAAAAGAGCACAGTACAGAAAAAAATATCTAATTGCAACTCCAAAATTCTTGATGCTTGTTCATTCAAACTCTAAAAGTCCAAAAACTCAAAAACTGATGCTAGTATCTAAATTCAGAATGCTAACCAAGAGAATAATATTCTTCTCCTATGCTTTTACTTGCATAGACATTTTGTGCTTATAAACTAGTTCTCCATTTTTTCCACCTCTGTGTTTTTAGCATCACTTTTTAAAAACAAGATGGAAAGTAAAAATAACCTTGGCTACATTATGCAGCAATTGCAGGCAAACCTTTAGCTTCAGCATAACTCCATAACAGAAGCTGTCCACTGGTGTCCCTACAAAGACCTTTTTGCACAATCAGCTTAAATCAGGAAAGACATATGATGCATTAAACCATGCACATTACACTGAACAGTGATTCAGGCTTGAAAGTACCTAATGTTGAATAAAGTTTCTCACCAGCTGTTTTTGTGATGTTTTGTGCTCTCATTTGAGTTATTACATAATGTGTTGAGATGAAAAATTTACATATAGAGGTATAAACGTTTGTTTTCTAGAGACAAAGCAGTTTATAATTTTAGTTGATACTCACAGAATAAAGCAGACATAAAGCAAAGGAAGGTATGGCAAATGGCATTATAGACCAACACTTTCAGGAAGTATTCTTACACTATGAAGACATACTTTCATCATGTCAGAGTCATAATTTATGATGGATCAAAATCAACATTCTTCTGCCTGAATTATCATAGTCTAAAGCCATTATGTACACTGACTTACTGCAACACATGAAAAGGAGGGGAGAAAAATGATAATTGATATATTGCACACCATTTTTTATTCCAAAAATATCCAATGAATGATACAAAGTGTGTGCAATATTGAGTCAGATAGATTAGAGTGTGAATGCACACGCACAAGATTTATTGCAAAAGCACTAACATTTTGTCAATTGTATACTTGTGCACACAGAATGCAATCTACTCTGAGGTGGAAAAAGGAAATACAAAATTAGCAGGCATGACAAGTGCCCCAATGATTAGAATCTCACTGAGTTACTACAGAAATGGGCTGCAGTACCACCAGCTGGTTTTGAAAAGTTTTGCTGCTGCTTAGGAAAAGGGCTGAATGTCTCTTTCCAGGAGAAAACTTTGGGATAAGAGAGCATCAGTAATCCCATTAATCTTCTGGGAAACAGTTAAGTCTTACCTCTCCTTTCCATGAACTACATCAAAAGGTCTCCTCCTTGCTATGCTGGATTCTGTGGATTCCACTTCTTTCTCTGCAGTGGAAAGGGAAGATGAGTATCTAACTTTGATGGTTGGACTGAATGATCTTAAAGGTCTTTTCCGACCTTAATGACTCCACGATTCCATAACCTAACTTTTGTGTTGCAAAATTCACTAGTGGCCCAACCTTATGAGGTCTGTCATGGTTTAACTCCAGCTGGTAATTAAGCCCCACACAGGAACCCACTCATTCCCACCACACCAGGATGGGTGAGACAATCAGAAAGGTAAAAGTGAGAAAACTTGCTTGTTGAGGCAAAGGCAGTTCAGTAGGTAAAGGAAAAGCCGTGCACACAAGCAAAGCCAAACAAGGCACTCATCCACCAGTTCCCATGGGCAGGCAGGTGCTCAGCCATCCCCAGGACAGCCAGGGCTCCACCACACGTAACAGTGACTTGGGAAGACAAACGCTGTCACTCCAAACACCCCCCCCCTTCCCTTTTCTTCCTCCAGGTTTGTATGCTGAGCATGACACCATAATGGTGTGGGATATCCCTGTGGTCAGCTGAGGGCAGCTCTCCCAGCTATGTCCCCTCTCAGCTCCTTGTGCACTGCCATTCTCCTCACTTGTGGGGCCATGTGAGGAGAAGAAAAGGCTTTGACAGTGTGAGGAGCAGAAAAGGCTCAACAATAACGAAAACAGTCCAGAATTACCAATAGTGTTTCCAGAAAAATCCAAACATAGCCCCATGCTACATACTGTGAAGAAAACTAACTCTACCCCAAGCATATATAACCAGCACATAGTAGCAGATTTTCATATCAGAAAGTTTTGGCTACACAACTCACTCATAACATAAAGTGTTCAACTTCCACTGTGATCAAACCATAAAAGATGAAAACGAAATCTTCAGTGGACATTACTTGAGCCTTTCATTGGGAAGACACAAGAGATTTCAGCCTTTGGTGATTGAAATGGGACTTTAGCCACCACATACTTTTGTTACTGTAATGACCATGGGAGACATATTACGTTCAGAATGAAAACCAAATCTATTTTTGATAAGAGGTAATTGAAACAAAATTTTTGGTAAGAGGTAAGTGAAACAAAATAAGTGGTTTGATTTCTCTTTCTCCCAGGTAAGAAGTCCAAATGATCTGCATGGCCTATACTTGTGCGTAAGCGGTACCAATTTTCAGTACAGCTAAAAGCTACCACTGGCAGAAAGCTTGCATCCAGAATCACTGGAGAAACACTATCCAAGTAGAGATTATCTGTAACCTCATTTCCAGGGAGCTATAATTTGTTTCTAATCTTTGAGCACTGATAGGGGTGAGAACACCCAGAGTCAGGCAGAGTGAGATGACATTTTTTCAAAATAAAGAGGTCAGAAATTCTTCAACATCTATTTCTATGTACTCAACACCTTTTTTTCTATTTTTAAGCTCCAGGCAGACAGGCACTTTTACTGGTAACACATCCACACAGGTTTCCTTGGCATCCCTCAAATCCTCACAGCACTATTATATGTGAATGCTGCAATTTTCCATCAATGGAGAAACTACTCTGTTTCCACTCCCTGTAATTTTACGCCCTCAGAAGACACTTTTGTTGACTGACAGACATCACTTTCTCCTTCCTTTTGCTGCACTGGGATTGGAAGCCTGTGCCTCATAAGGGTTACTATACCTGGCTTTCCTGCTTACACAGTTAAAAAGCAGTAACACGGAAGAACAACTTTGTGCAAGGGAGGACTGGTTTTAAAATACAAAATCCCAGGAAAGAGGAATGTGGAGAAGTACTTCAGCATCTCAGTTTAAAGTCAGCCCTGTAAAAGCTCACATGAAATATTCATACTTTAATGTCCACAAAGTAGTTTAATTTGATCTGCAGAATCACAACAGGCAGTATAATATGTCCCATGGACATACAAAATGCTGAAGTGAGCGGAATGCATCCATTTTCCTCTGCCAGAAAAATTCTGACCTGCAGGCTCTGGTGCAAAGCGCTCACTAAACACCCTGTATAACTATTTAATATATGTGCCCTCTGGAAATGCTGAAGGCTTTTCTCCTTAGGTGTCTGTCTCTGATCATAGCAACGGACACTGTTTCTTTGTTCAGTGACCTTATGAACAGAAGTGCTAAGAGCCAGATAAATTGCCAGCAGCATCACAGTCTTTAGTGAAGGCCAGTGATTCACCAAATTTCATCCTAAACATAATTATGTGGAGAAATCTATCTACAGAACTTATGGGTTCCTCAAAACATTTCATCTGTCATCACCGCATTGAACCAGCACTATTTATTTGCTTTCTAAAGGAACTCTAATTGATTTATCTCTTACTTGGAATAACACCGTGATAAATAAATTATCACTTAAACACAATGGATTACTAACATTTCCTTTTCTAATTATATTTACGACATATTACCAGGTCTTGCTTAGTTTAAAAGCTTGCATATGTTTTCCTTATCCCTGTAATCTAATCTAAGATGGAAAACCTGGATTTGTGCCAGTGAACCCCTTTGTTAATATACTGCTGCACTACCAGAGTCCATCTGGAGTTACTGTTCTGCTTGATGTCACACGGCAGACCCTACCTGCATGGAAGATGAAAGGACATCCAAGGCACATATCTAGGGATGACAGTTTTCTTTGTGACGAACCACAGAGTCACAGCTTGTTAAGTCAAACTGTGACAGTGATAAAAGACAAAGCCATCATTTTATAGCAGAATATGGCCTATCGGTACATGACAAGCCATACTATCTCTGCTCACACATGCTGACATCTCATAATGCATTCTCCCAGGTGCCGGACAGAAATAGTCCCTGAAGACAGCACCACTAGAGAGTAATAGCATACTGCTTATCTGGGAGCAAATGAATGGAAAAAAACTGAAGTGTACAACGTGTCCCTACTAAAATCACAGATAAAGGGAGCTTTCAGCTGAAAGTATTTTCTAATTTCTTTAGAAGTTCAACAGTTTTAGAATCAAACAATAAGGACAGTTATTATACCCTCACTGTCAACTATTTTGACCCTTGCCACTATCATTTTTTTAGATGTTGAAGGTAAATTTACAAAAATCTGTTGGGACACTTCTTTTTTTGAGGGCTCTGCATCCATTCTGTGCAAACAGTCTTGCACTGTACTTAACATTCTTCACACTCAACATCTTCCCAGCCTGTCCAAATATCACTAGCTGGTGCTCACAGGTTCCCAAGCTGCCCTGCAGGGTGAGAGCCCATGGGAATGTAGGTTATGGTGAGAGGTTAACAGCCCGACACCTCCCAGAGCAGGTGGCATAGAGGGACAGGGAGGGGACACTGTCAGCAGAGGTGCCAGTAGGGAACTTGAGGCTGGTACCTTGCTGGAGGGAATGGTAAGGCCTAGTGGTTTCCTGGGGAGAAAAAATCCTGAAAGGAACACCAAGAAAGAAAATATTTAGCTTGAAAGAATAGGGAAATATGCAAAAAGGCTACAGACCAGCAGGCAAGTATAAGGAAAGAAAAAATACCTTTTGCCTCCAAGGATACTTCTCAGTTAAGTCAGGCTCTTCTCTTGGTTTTAGCCAAGCCTTTTGATAGTCCCCACATAAAGGTTTTCATGATATATTTATGTTGCTATTGGAAGAAATCGCAATCCACCTGAATGGAAGAAATGAATCCATCTGCTCTAGTGATTCCTATGAAAACTCTGGCTCCCCACACTCCCACAAGGACACAGCAACTCTCCTGCAAGTGCAACTCATGGAGAGGGGCAGGGAACAACAGTGCAATAAAAAAATAAAGATATGTTCACAGAGATAACCCTGCGTGACTGCAAAATTAGTGGTGTTGTGATGATTTATCAGCAAGAAGCTGTCTGTGTGGTTAACAGGGGTGTTCAGGCTGAGCACTAATCACATGGGCTAACCTGAGAAGTTCTGCTGGTGCTGTTGTACATTTGAGATGCGTTGGCTGCATTAGCTGAGGGTTGTAAGTCTTCAAAAGCACCAGTGAAAACCTGTCTGGCACTCTCCTCTCAAGTTGCATAGTGCACAGATCTCCCCTTCCTACTGCACATGCAGTCATCCCCTCACAGAACCTGTCCATCTAGCACAGCCAAGCATGCTGTTCTCACTTGGCCTGTAACCCACCCATAAATACCCGCAAAACTCACTGGTTAATAACCTGCAAAACTTTCCTCTGACAACCTATAAAATGTTAGTCACAAAGGTGATGTCTAAAGTTGTTCCCGGCATATGGACCAGCATGTACTGTTTGCTTGCGCCCTTCCCATCTGTTGACTGAATGTCTCTTATCTTTACAGATAGATACTAAATTCTTTTGTATAGTTGTAATATAGAAAGCACAATAAATAGCAGTAATGTTAACCAATGTATTTAATAGTAAGACTCTTGATGACCATTTATATTGCTATTATAGTTAGCTTAGCACTTCTGATTTGTGTCACAGCTTTTGTTATATAGATTGATTTTTTCTTTTCAATAGTTGTTGACATAATTGAATAGACACTTTTTAAATTTCCCATCATCTGGGTTCTGGACTTTTAAATCTATATTGGCACTCAGGTCTCAGTACCTTTATCTCCATTTCTGTATTTAGAGTACCTTCCTCACTTATCCTTCTTCCATTCTCATTTTCATGTCTTCCTTTTATGGGGAATTCTCAGACCTGAAACTGCTCTCTCCTTCCTCTGATGTTGTTTTGCAGGAAGCTCTCTCAGCTAAATAAAACAGAAAAATTCTATTCAAAGACAAAATATTTCAGAATTAAACCATGAAAACATTTTGGGCACTACATCTGATATTCAACTGTCATAGACCATTAAGTACCAGGTTGGAAGTGACCTTAAGGATAAACTCGTCCAATCTTGGCAAAAGCTTAGTTAAGACAAGATGGCTCTGCACTCTGTTCAGCTGAATCTTAGAATAAGTCCAGTGTTGGGAAAGGTGTCCAGTGTTGGGGAAGAATCTATATTTGAGTCATACAGAACATGTATATATGACAACAATGTGGTACTTAGAGTTGTCTTGATAACAGATTAGAAAGATCAAATAATGCAGTGCTTTTGCAGATGGAGTCCCACCATCTGCTACACCTCAGATAATATATCCTATGTCTCAGCTTCATATGAGCTCGGACAGATTGTTTCTTGTTCCAGACTAACCACCACTCACAACAAATTTGTTGTCTCCACTCCTTCACTGGTGCAGTACAGACTCAGCCATAGTTAGCTGGAGGCAGGTATCCATCCTGTAAAGTCTTAGGTATGCATTTACCCAGCTATAAAGGATATGCGATGTTTTATCTCTTTTAATTTTACAATGGCCATGTCTTTGAAAGCTCTTAATCCTGAAGTTGTGTGATTATGTGAGAGTTCCAGTTTTCATTTGAAGAGGAACTCTTTAAAATTTAAAGAAGAATGTTCAAAAATCTGAATTCATAGAGAGAAAAATCACCTTTTCTTGTTTTTAATTTTTTCCTGACTTTTCAGCCATTCTAATGATTCTGGCATATTCTGTTCTAGATGATTTACAATTGGAATTAGCTCTACTAAAACATTTCATTGACTCGAACCAGACTGAATTTTTAGTTTGTAATCTCATTACTAAGATCACGCTTTTTTCACATATTCTGACATATGCATAAATTTAAAAAGTGTATCAGCATTAAATTCTTGTGCAAGAAATGTTATAGCCTCTCTGTTTTTTTCTAGCCAAGCCACCGCATGATTTTGAAATTGGAAAGGACAAATTGTTTTATAAAGACAATCATCATTTCACCTGAAAAAAGACTTTATTTTTAGAAATTCATAAAGCATAGCTAGCTTTTTGCTGGGGTTTTTATGCCTTATGCACACTGCGGTTCCAATAGGGACTACAAGAGCCAAAATGCCACAAAAAAAGACTATTTCCTCAATACTTTCACCTTAGTGAGAGGTAGAAAGTGCTGGAAATTGTGTAAGAAGAGAAGCCATAGTGAGAATTGCCACTCAGCTTTTAGATCAAAAAGGCTGATTAAGCACTGGAGGTTTGGGGAAGATTTTCAAACACAATTGATACCATAAATAATCAGAATTTTGCTGATCAATTTGGTAAACTGACTGAATATTGTCTCATGTGTGATAACTTTTAATATTGGGGAGGGGCTTCATACATATTTAGAAAGAGATACCCTAAAGCCTAAACCTGCCCCTGGTGACCATTGCTGTTGGGTAAATATGAAAATACAGAAAATGTGTATGTTGATGAGTGAACCCTGCCATTGCCATTATTGTTAGCTCTTCATTGTTTATTTTATTAAGAAGCTCCTAGAATTACACGGGAGACCGTCAACAATCTGAGATGTTTCCCATGCAGGGCAGTAGCTCTAGACTCTTTCTGCAGCTCTTGAGGAGGCAGAGGCTGCCAGAGTGGTCAGGCTTCACCCTGTCTGCCACAGCATAGGACCTAGGGGTCACACATTCTATGGCAGGTTGCAAAGAAGCAATCTGTAACACCAGAACAGTTCCTTTAACAGAGCCATGGGATGGAAAAAAAAACATGTACTAGAAGCCATGAAGGACTAGAGTTAGGTGTCAAATTACTAAAATTTCCCAATTTTCTGTTGTTTCTCTGCACGAGTTGGTTTGGGTTCACTGATGCCTTGAAGCAGGCGCAATAATGAATGTCAGGAAGACTTTCTTCATGACTTGAGAACAACCACTGGAATATATTTGAGACATCTGGTCATTCCTTTACCTTGGCCCTGATCATGTCTGAATATTCAAAAATGCACATGAGGGAGTTTTCATGCAGCAACTCTGATCAGAGTTTTTGGATTTGCAATGCATAAGTAACTCATGTAAGGCATGCAATGCACAGTGAATATGAGATAACCTCCTCCTTGTCAAAGATAAGGTGTGAACTTACTGATGCTGTTCGGAAGTGGAGTAAATGATTTCACACATTGCTAGCTAAGAGAATTTGCAAAAGGAGTTAGTGTGGAGTAGTTTATGAGCTTAAATTCACACTTCCATTTTTTTCTTTACGGTAACTTTTAATGTAGAGAAGCATTTAGTCAGCTTAATTCTGAGAGTCTTAGTTCAAAAAGTGACCAGTGTTTTAAAAAATTCAATGTAATATTCTTGTATTTTCTTCTGCAAGCTCACTCCTCCATAAGCTGTTACACACTTTTCAGTTAGTTCTGATTTCAAGAGTGATGGTATGAGATATTTTTCTTGAAAAGTAAATGTAGTGTTAACATGGTTTGTTGACATATGTTATAGACAGCTGAAATAAGAAGAAATTCTAGGGTTAATACACTAATAGTACCGAAAGTCTTATGTATCTTCTTATAGTTTAGGTCTTGCATCTTGCCCAGCATCTTGCCTGGCTTAATAAGTTCAAAACCAAGGAAATCCTGCCTCTTGTAAAACTGGAACTTCTGAATCCAGGCCTCTTTGGCACATGAGGAAGAACCCAGCAAGAGCAGCACTTCCCACCAAATCCTGCTGTCATTCCAGACGCACAAGGATTTTTAAAAGCAAGAATCTTGTTCAGGGCTTTATGCAGTCTGGTTTTGACACCCTCTAAGGATGGCAACTGCACAAAATCATCTGCAAAGAAGCAGGCTTTTAGCCATATTTTTAATTGTTTTGTTCCAATTCACACTTCATTTAAAATGCTTATGGAGGTGGAGTGCTAGTGAACTTGCCAACCTTTTTGAAATGTGCTGAATCACAGGAAAAGTGAGGATGCTTACTTAGAGAAGGTGTCCTGGGCTAGAAAGCTGGAGTAATATTAAACTAGGTAAAACAAGATTCTTTCAGAGTCCTCACGGGATCAACATCATCACTTTCCACAAGGTCCTAATACAAAGTATTTTACCCAAAATTCTAAGCTTTTCAACCTAGTAATAACCTACCTGTAAAAACTAATTTCTATGACCACAGAATTTGGTTAAAGATAAAAGGTCAGTCAATTGGACAGAGTTCAGTGACTCTAAGCAGAAAATGAGAAATAAAAAATCAGTAAGAAATAACACCTTGTATTTAATTCTTTCAATTTCAGGGCTCTATCAGACTGCTTTAGATATGATTTCCTTTAAATATCTCATACAGCACAATTTGAGATGTTTAACTGATTACTGATCAACTAGTATTCTTCTTAGAAACCATTCTTTCCAAGTTCATCTTTGTTACTTGATACCTGATTTTCCAAAATGCTGAGCACCTGCAGCTCCCAGTGGCTTCACTTTCATAGTAACCACAGTTATCCAGGAAATCAGGTCAGAGCACACTTGTACTCACATGGCAAGGCCCCAGTTTTCAGTGGAAAACTATACATTTTGAGGACTATGGCATTTTTTATTTTGCTACACCTTCTACTAAAAAGCGTCTATTTTTCCACAGCAGATGCTGGAGCCCCGTCCTTTTAGGCTGCCAACATCCCAGATCTGTTTCCAAGCCCGTCTATTTAAAGAGTGAGGGTTATCATGCTGGAAAGTACCTTAAAAATAGGGGTCTGGTGCAGGACCTAGCCCCAGATCCCCATTTATTCCATTCTGTATGCCAATAGCAAGTAAAAATAAATTACAAACAGATGACTGCTTCTGCCCTGCTCTGGATTCTGGCCAGACAGACTATCTGAAAAGGTGTAATACAAGCAGCTGCTACTTTGTAAAGGTACAGATATTTATTCACAGGAACAAGAGAACCGTGATGAAAAAGGTAAAAGAATTAGAACTCTGGAAAGTACAGTTTCTTAGAGCTGCCTACAAGGTGACACAGCTTTCCACCTCTCCATATGCAGAGGCACCGTCTACAAATCCATACTCATGCTACATAATCTGAGGCACTTGGACAAATCACGCTAACGCAGAGTTCCTTGTTTCAGTGACCCTGCAGAGCACAACTGGAGATTAGGAAAATAATTATTCACTGTAAAAAAGAGTGTATATGACATTAATCGAGATTATAAAAAGCTAACTGCATCTGGGGCTAAAAAATGGTGTTATCCCAAATTCTCATTAATAGCATCCAATTACTGTCTGTGGTTATGTAACTGTTCATCTCACTATGCGGCCACTTACTGCTGGAGTCTGTTGCTGCTCAGCATAAATTGCACAGAGCACTGTGTGTAAAGGCACTAATGGCATTTACTTTTCCTTTTGCAGCACAAGGATAAACAAAAATATATTCTGAAACAAAATTGCAAGTTGGGAGGAGAGGTCTTTCCAAGCACATTTTTAAAATTTTCTATGTTTTAAAATTAGGTCTGTTGGGAGGGTTTGGGGAATTTTGGTTGGTTGGTTTTGGTTTTTTTGTAGCAAAAATGTATGATTGTCATGGGGTACAAAAGAAAGTAAATGTTTTCTGTTTTAAATATGTAATAAAAATTAGTACACTATCACATAAAACACACAGTTAATTTTAGAGGGTTTATCCCCCTGAATGCTATACAAATACTTCAGATCTCAAAGTGCACATCATTAGAATATGGGAACTTTTACTGAACAGTCTGTGTGTGGGCACTGACCAAACAAAATGTCAATGAGCCTCTACTGATAAGAACAAGCAGAGATAAAGTGGACGGAAAGATGTGAGTCAGTAAATACTGCAAACGACAACCATAGCAGGTCAGGCAATTATCATAAGAAGCAAAAGCACTGATAAGTCCAGCAAATAAAATGTGATCCCCTCATAAGCTACAAACATGAGAGAGAATGACAGCAGACTAAAGCTGGGGTTCAAAGGACATTAACCTTTCTGAATGGAGGGCTGACAATTGCTGTGGCATCAAATCCAACAACCAATCTGTTTGTATAGCAAATTACCTATTTCCTTTGTAGAAGGGAAAACAGCATTTGAGTAGTAAAGCTACCATGAGAACCAAGGAAACAAAATCAATGAGCCAAAACATGAGGGAACAGTTGCAAACTGAAACAATAAACAAAAGACTTATGAAAGATAAAAGCCATGGACTGAAGCAGCAGGACAAAAAAAGAATAGGCTATAATGATTTCTGAGGGGATAGTTTTTCATTTTCTTCATGGTTAATGGTGAAATTTCATTGACCCCTGCTGGAGTAGGATCAGGATTCTTAAGATGGAAACAGAAATGGCTGAAAAACGACAAAAAGCAGAACAAGTAGTGAAAGGATTCAGTGTGAAAAAAATCCAATAAATACTAATTCCTCCCCCATTATAAGCATAATTTCTGCCTGTGTTGGAATGAAGAATTCAATGCTGCTATCTACTGAAAAATAATAATTTAGCAAGCAGTCACCACAGGGGTTTTTTTGCCATAAAGAACAAAACATTCAACAACTCATTCTCACAATAATAACATTTCTTAATCCTCAGCATACTGTCTGGGGTCTGAAAGCACACAGCTGATCCTCAGCTCCTTGGAAGTGCCTGCAAAATATCCTTCATAGAATGTAGCGCATAAAGGTAAACCTAAGGAAATAGACATTATAGTATAATGGTGGTATCTGCTCGTATTGAACTTAACTTCTGAAATTTTCTACATAAGGAAAAAAATGCCTCCTGCTTTATATAAATGAGTATATATCATGAGTTACAATGTGAGTTGACAGATACAATCATGAGTTGACAGACAGTCAAACTTATTTCTGGAAATAACCCAGACACTTTATTTTGTTCCAAATATATTTTTTACTAGCCCTGACAAATTAATAACACAGTTTTCTGGAATAAAAGCAGTATTGTAAAATCAGAATTAAGCCTTGTAAATTACCTAATATTCTGCTCTATCCAGCAGAGCGCCAGTGCATAGGTCTAATATCAGATATTCAATACATTTCTTTCAAAACACATATTAGCTTAACAATGATCTATGTTATAAGCCATATTAATCATGTGTTTGCAAACAACAGCTTTTATCAACATTGATTATTTTCTTGATAGAAGTGTAAAATCAATAGGGGAAAGTTAGACAGTAGATTTAATATATTTAAATTTATAATGGATTTATATTTAAATTTTAAAATTAAACTTTGAAGAGCTTGCATGAAATTATTTTGATAACTTCATAAATGAGGGGTATCAGTATGTGTAAATGCACCAGAATAGTGTAAGAGGCTAGCCAGAAAGAGAAATCATTAATAAGAAAACAATTATGATGAAATTAAAAAAAATTAAAGATCATAGCTTCAAGAAAAACAGTTTCATATATACATATACATAAGAAAAGGGAAAAATCTGTGAGGACAGACATTTGTGACAAAACTGAGCAACAATTCAAACATAAATATTCAGTATAATATAAGGACAAATTAAACAGGTACATGTTGCTCCATTTTTCAAGTAATATTAAAACTCAATACCAGGTAGATGTATAAAGACAAGAAATGCCCCAGAAAAGATTTATACCATGATCAAAGGCTCAAAAAGAAATAACCAATGTGTAATGCTAACTGAAATATTCAGGGGAAAAAAATAAATGCAGAGAACAACTTAAAAAGACAAGAACACAAATGTTTCTCATGTGAATTTTCCCCAGATTTACAAATACCTTCTTGAAACCTGAGTTATTTCCAGAGCAGAAGAGAAATAAGTATGGGTAAGGAGATAGACTAACGTGAGTGCAGAGACTGACCACAGGGGTATCAAATATACATTGTGCACACCCAAAAATAATGATGGACCCCTAAATCCACATTTTGCATCCCTTGACTTCTGCATTTAACAGGTCAGGATGATTTCTAGATGCTTCATCTGGAACACTGCAGGCTACAGCATGGCAGGGCCTCCATGGCCAGAGACCCTGGTACTCCCTTGCCATGGGGCAGCACAGGCGCAACCAAAGGTACAAGGGTTTTCTCCTCTCTTTTTCAAAATTGAGGCTGAAAGCATGAATAGTGGTGAAAGCACTTTCCTTTGATACAGAATCTGCATGTTTAATGCTTTCTGAGGAAGAAACTGAACCCGGACCCTAATTTGTCAGCTGTTGAACTCTAGAATCTGACAGAAAAGGTGAACAGCACTGTCATTTTCTCCATTCACTTAAAGAAAGGGAGACTGAAGAAAAATGCAGCCTGTTTTTGCAGATATGCTTTTGGCACATTGTGAAGAAACGTCCTAGGTTAAGTCTCAGAGTCAAAGTGAAAAAATGTCTGCTTCTGGGGTTCCAGTCATATGTAGAAAGAAAATAAGTAATAAGATGGCTACATAGACATCATCTGCTCTGAGCGTCTACAGAAGCACAAGCCTATGTGCTTAGGGATTTTAAGATGGAACAGGGAGTTCCGTATTGAATTTAGGCTCCACAAAGGTTAAATAGTGGCTGAATAGATTTAGATAATTTGTATCTACTCAGCTGCTGTCTTGGGTGCCTAAATCCTTTCCTGGAACGGGACCAGGAGAGAGCAGAGCACTGTGCTGTTAAGTGCTCTGCTTTTACAGAAAATCAATGCTGAACTACCATATTTTCATTTAGAAGATCCTCCCCCAGCATTTGTATAGCTTGCCATTATACAACTAATTGGACACATTATAAATGCTTAAAGATATTGAAGGGCTTTAACAAGGAGGGAAAAGCAATTATTTAGTTTAGTACAAGAGTATGAAAATCAGAAGAAAATTCATGTGTGTTGGAATTATTGAGAATTAACTGTACTCAGATGAGGAACTACCACGGACTTACAAAAACGGCAGAAACTTCAGCTTTTCTGTTATTTAAAAAGAGAGTAAACATATCACTGCTAAGTAGAAGGAACATGGTATGGCTAGGCAGCTGCTGTTGTGTGTCATCTCTTTCTCTTAATGATGTGACTTGATGGAATCAGCTCCATTTTCCATTTTGAATAAGTGATTTTGGAGCAATTAATGATTAACAGAGAAAACTGCGGGAACATGACCTGGCATGGGGTTGCTGTTTTCTTGCCAACAACTTCTGAATTATCAGGTTTTACTCATTTGATCCAGAATGGTAAATCCCTGCCTGGGACCTTCTGAAGATCATATTTTTCTCAGAAGTAAATAAAGTATTGAACATAGGACTAGGTGAGGTAACACTTTTTGTAAAAGTGATAAAGCCTATTATACAATCAATAGCACAAATGCTTTAAAAGGGAACATCCATTACCCTGTCCTAAGATCCAAGGGAAAGGAAATGCTGAGCCTCAGATACATTTCTCCATACTTTGGGAACGTTTTATTGTACAAAAGGTTGACCAACAAGGACTAAACTCTGAGCACTAATCTTTGCTCAGAAGGTCAGGATCAGAGCCACACCTCATTAAAAGGAAATCACTGAAGTCTGGTCCACTGTGGAATCTCATTTTCCTTATTTCTCAGTCAGATGATTGGGTTGGCCCCAAAAGTCAATCATATCCTGGGCTGCATCCAAACCAGCATGGGCAGTGGGTCAAGGGAGGTGATTCCGCCCCTCTAATCTGGTCTGGTGAGACCCCACCTGGAGCACTGTATACAGCTCTTGGGTCCCCAACACAAGAAGGACTTGGAACTGTGGGACTGAGTCCAGAGGAGGCCATGAAGACGAGCGGGACTCTAGAACACCTCTGCTGTGAAGACAGGCTGAGAGAATTGGAGTTTTTCAGCCTGGAGAAGAGAAGGCTCTGGCCAGACCTTAATGTGCCTTCTGGTACCTGAAGCGAGCCTACAAAAAAGATGGAGAGGGACTTTTGTCAAGGGCATGTGATAATAGGACAAGGGAGAATGAGTTCAAGCCGAAGGAGGTTAGGTTTAGGTTAGATACTAGGGAGGAATTCTTTATTCAGAAGGTGATGAGTCATCAGGAGAGGTTGCCCAGAGACGCTGTGGATGCCCCATCCCTGGAAGTGTTCAAGGCCAGGTTGAATGGGGCTCCGAGTAACCCGGCCTAGCAGAAGATGTCCCTGTCCATGGAAGAGAGGTTGGAACTGGATGATTTTTAAGGTCCCTTCCAACCCAAAGCATTCTATGCTTCTATGGTTCTGTGAAACACAGGACAGAAAAATTATCATGCAATTAGAGAAAGTCACTGACCTCTGGAGATACGAAGTCTTTTCTTCAGGGTAACTTCTTTGGCTGAGGGAGTTATCCATTGGCCAGTTTGTCCAGCAAAGCACACAACTTTTAGAAAAATATATTCATAAATTTCAATACAAATATTAACAAGAATTTAAGGAAACACATAATTGGCAGGCATTATATACAAACTTGGTTAACCTATTTCACTGAAAATACATTCCCTAACAAATAACATTTTTATTTTAAAAAAAGGTTTAGAAGTTATTCCTGTTATTAATACTTTTCCACTTCACATTTTTTCTACAGTTTCTTCAACACGCTTTACATATGTTTAAAAATTTTATTTATTAAAGTCTTATCTTTTTACTGAAATACATGGATTTTCATAAAATCAAAATTAAAAATGTAAAATTCATATTGATAAAGTATAAAATGGAAAGAAAAATGGGAAATAAGTCAATCTTGAACTCTATTAAATGGAAAGAGCTTTAAAACGTCAGACCAGATGTCTTTTGACAGGTAAATGTAGTTAACCATATCAATAGTGAAAAGTTCACTGTATAGACTTCCAAAAAGATTAGCAAACAAAAAAAACAATAACCTTTTTTCCTCTTAATTTCTCTTTTTTTAAGCCAAACTTATCTTTTCTTGCATCCTGAGTTAGTTGTTTTAAATGCTTGGAGACAGGAAAGCTGTAATCAGTTTGCATTTAAGACGTAAAGTGCACTGTGAGTCTGATAATAAATTATTTAAATGAAAATTACTTCCATTTCCAGGAAATCTTAGGAATCTGGTGAATATAAGCCTACACAGGAGCATTTTAAAGTCTCTATTTATTCACAGCAAAGGCTTTGAAAAACATTGAATAATAAGAGTAAAAAATGTTGATTCTCTGTCCTTCTATAGCTATTATATTAATGGTTTACTAAGCAGAATAAAGGAAGGTATTTTCTTTGTAGAGCCTACTGTAAGACATCAGAATAACTTCCTGAAGGTGATACACATTCACTTTCAGGCAGGGAATATTTCCCTTAAAAGATACTTTATTAATTTAATAAGTAATTACCAAGCTTTTAGGAAAAAAAATTTCAAATAATCTCCAGGGTTTGCACAGCCTTTTTAACAAGGATATCTGGATGCCTCCTTATTTTTTAAATACATCTTAAATTTTTTTTTTTATTTTACTAATAGGAAACAGAGACTCACAGAAACATAACTGGCCGCTGGCTTCATTGGCTGCAGACTGCCAAGTACACTTCTGTCAAATCCAAGCCACATCCTAAAAGGCCAGGACAAAGCTGCAATGCAAGTGCAAGGATGCACAGCAGCACAGCCTCTCCCATCACATTCAGTGTTTTGTGCTCTGTTGGAAAATTGTAGGTATGAGGGCTGCATCTTCTTCACCCATGCCACATCACCTTTCTCCTCCTGAAGGCAGTGGTTATCCTAAGCAGCCTCCTGCTCCATAGAGGGAGAAGAGCATTTGACATAAAGGTGACAGGCAGACCTCACAGTAAATACACGAGTTATATATAAAGGAATGAACTCAGCCTGTTTCTTGTCTTCCTAACATTTCTTTTACAGTAATAACAGGAGGACTGAGAGGAGCACTGTGCCTACAGTGTTGTTTTCTGCTCTGCCATGCTATTCAGAAATAACAATTTCACAACAAAACATAACATGGCAAGTGGCTGGTATAGGTAACTTTATATTATCCCTTCTTCATTCTTAAAACACAGTAAAATAGAACAAGCTCATTATGAGCTATCAGAGCATGTGTGGCTCCAGAACCTCTGCTCAGGTGCTTCTGTGCTCAGAGGCCCAGGGCAGCTGGAGTCAGAGAAGTCCCAGGCAATGAAAATATAAAATTGCACCAGGAGAACAATTTATGTCTTCTAGAGGCCTGTTGTCATCAAAAGCACAGGACATGTTCATGCTTCTTTACTGCTGAGTAAATGTAATTCCTAATCAGTTTTGAATATATTACATAAATTTACACGAACTCTGGCAAATCTTAGGGCTTTCTGTTCACTGTATTGTCACACATCTCATGACAGATACAATATTCTGCTTAAAACATACATTATTTGAACTAGTGCCCTGTGGAGACAGTCAGTCACAAGCTTCTGTTGCGGTGCGATATCTG
>WEIT01028007.1:2643-12957 GCA_013389985.1 Dryoscopus gambensis | reverse complement strand
GATGTGTGAACCAGAGAAATTCTGAATAAATATGAAAATGTAACTGAGTAAATGGGAGTAGTTCAACAGGAACTTCATCTGTTGGTATGGGTGGATGCTAAAAAATTTTTGATCTAACGCCACAAGGGCAGTGAAAAAGCAAGTATGATAGGATGAGAGACAGATTAAGGAAAATTAGAAATGTTAAGGGGTATGTACTGGTTTTTCTCACTATTCATTTGCTATGAAAAGTTTCAACTTTTCCTTTAAAAAGGGAATATAGTGGAAGAATGTACTTCTGTTTCTATATGTTTTGCTTCCAAACTTTGGGGTTTTTTTAATTGAGCACTAGAAGTTCTTAACAAAGTAAAAATTACTAAATTTCAGCAATGTTGAGCTATTTGAATGATTTCATATAAAATAAGAATTTCAAAAACTTTGATTCAACCCCTGATCTGAGCTTAGTTAAACACCTACTTGATCCTCTTAGTAAATTCATTCTGGTCAACCTGAACAACGTCTCAATTAAACACCTTCCTCCATAAAGATCTTTTGCAGTACTCCCTGGTATTCTTCCTCCGGTCCTGACCTCTCTTTGTATGATGACTCCATTCATGTCTTTCAGATGCTGCCATTTCTGACACCTTTGCATAGAGTATGTACTTCACGGTAAACTGGCTGGCAGATATGGACTCTCCTGTTATTTTCACTCTTGACTCAGAGCACAAAGCACTTCAGAAGAACATCCTGACAACAGTATAGCTTGACTGTATGTGATATTGATCTTTTCCAGCTAGGCAAGGTAAAGGATATGTGTGATACCGTTTGTGAGATACATAGACTTGTACAGTCTTGGCACAGAGGTGTTTTCCTCAGTATATTCAAGGAAGTCAGAAGCTGGGAGTTGATTGATTTTTTTTCTTTTTTCCTTTTAGTTCAGGTGGACTTGAGTAGCATTAAGAACAACTTGAGACAATTGGAAAGCCCCTTCTAGTGGGTCAGCTTCACCCTCAAGATGGTAAAATTGTTGGGGCAAGCACAAATGTTGAACATTCAGAGGTTTCCCTTATAGCTGTACACAAATAGTTGTGAGAATGAGGAGGAAATCTGCTTTTGTACCACTCCCAGCTTCCCTTTAATTCTCACCCAAAGGCACCCACTGATGTGATACGCCTGGCTGTCAGCAGGGAATTCTATCAGCCTACAAATATATCACCCTAGTAATGGGCAATCATGACAGAAACTAAAAGGTTTTGTTCAGAAGTTTCTTATTGGGATTTCTCCAACTGACCACTAGAGAGAGTGGAGGTTTTTTTGACACAGGGACATTTAGGTCATTCATGCTTTTTAACAGAACAGTTCTGTAAGGGTTCAAGTACAATTTGGTACCCGAGAAATAGTTAAAAGACTACTGAAGTCATTGGGATCCCTTCCATTGATTTCAGCAATCTATGGATACCTTTTTATTCTCTTTAATTTTATCATTCAGATATATTGTATCCTTCTGTTTTGAACATGTGACCAGCCTGGAGTCTGCAGTCAGATTAGAACCTTCACCCAGTGTAAGTGCAGTAGCTCTCCACTTTTCAGTTATTTCCACGCACCTCAAATGTTTGGGTGCATTTTCCTTTCCCTCAAAACTGACTATAAATGTCAACTTAGAGAAAAAGAGGCACATACCAAGGAGAATATTTTCTGAGATGTGGGAATACCTTCACTGATGTTAATTGGTTTCCAGTCGGCTTATTTTCCTGTTTGGACCAGGGTTTTACAAGATTCTGCATTGTACAAAAATTAAAAACCCACCACTGCTGTTTCTGAGTTACGTAACTCTTTAAGGTATCAGAGTCATCTTTGACAGGGAACTGAGCTACTACTGCATGACACTTTAGAGTTTACCTTAAGTATAAAGGCTTGCTCCCCTCCCTTTCAAAAGGGACTGAGTACACTAAGAAACTGGTGGCACACAGGTATCTACACTTATGAGGATAGGAAGAGAAAAAAATAAAGTTCATGATCTGAAAATGCTGATAACACCTCTTTGCACTAGAATGCATGACTATCACAGAGCAGCTGATCAGAAGTACTAGTTACCTTTCTAGAGATGCAAGCAGGACAGAAAGTAGCAACTTAAGCTCTTGGAAAGCTCAGGAAATCACTCCATTTATTTTGATCTCATCATTTTTAATAGACAACCTGAGGAGTGTGAGGACAGCTGAAAAAGAATGTGATTGATTGACTGTGATTTCAAAAATACTGTGTTTTAAGTCAGGAATATGAATACATCAAAAAAAGTTTCTGTTTTTAAAAGGGGGGGGAAGAGGAGAGAGGCAACTGTGCAGCATGAAAAACCTCATCATTTCCTCTGTAGGAGAGTGCTCTGCAGCTAGCTACAAACCTCATATTCACAAGGCAAACAAAGCATCATTTTTTAATGACTCTTCTGAATACATTTTTGCAGCAGCTTGCCTAGACCTGCTTGTCATAATGGTTTCTTCAAACGCTTTTTAAAGCCTGTGATGTTCAAGGCCCTAGCCTTCCCCCTCTCTTGCTTGTTTTTTATGTGTCACAGTTGTCAACTAAAATAGAGCACCTAGCCTTTGTTTCAAGATGGTACCTGATCAATATCATCAATCCGTCTCACTCCCTCTCCCTCTCCCTCTCTCGCACTCTCTCTCTCTACAGCTGTATCCATTTCCTCCTGGCAAAAAGGGACTTTATGAATAAATGATACTGAAATGCTGAGGGTTCAGATACTAAATAATGAATTTCACCACCAAAAACACAACAACTTCTCCAATCATAAAATACCGCTCCTTCCATATTGATTGTGCTTTGGCAACTAGATGCAGTGCTAGGCTTCACTCTGCAAGGTGTTTAAAAAGAAAAACAGGTTTACCCAGGATTTATCATGTATGGAAAAATGTAATATCTAAGTAGGCTGTCTGCTAATGTCTGGCATAATGTTTCTTCATAATGGTTAACCCTTTTGCAGGGAGTGGAATAAGAGTGCCTCTCTCTCTAGATGGGAACTTTGCTTCATGGGACATTACAGTAAGTGTGTCATCTATTCTGCGCTGTTCTACGGTTACTAGCTTAAAAATGATAATGCAAAGCTCCTTGTATTTTTTGAATAGCAGCTGTGTGCAGGGAACAGAGGATTTGTTAGCAGGACCGGGTCCTAGGTCAGGAAGGCTGCAGCTGCTGTTCATCCTAATGTTGCTGGGTGCTGGGTTTGCGGCTCACTCACTGTTGCATGCAGTGGGTCAAGGTTTCGGAGCATTTGTTGTCTGCTCAAATGTGACTTGCTTTCCTATTTCCCTCATGAATGGTCTCTGCTGGCGCATTTCTGATGTGCAAAGAATGCCAGTATCCGCTATCTGAGAGAAGGCTGGGGTCAGGGGGGGTAGATTCATGGCATGTGATTGGCAAAACCTGCCTTCTATCAAGTTGTAGGCTAACTTTTTTTGACTGAAATGTTCTGTGTCTGCCTATAAATTTGCTTTACTGCCTATTAATGTCAGAGAAGTTTCATTTTTAATTAGGTGAAATGAGTAGACTTTGTTTTATGAGGAATGCTATATGTCCCACCTACAAGCTTCTTTGAGAGAGAGAGGGGGAGAGAGAGATAGATATAGAGATATATATACACATAGTTCAGGTTCAAGGCATGATGTCACTCAAGTGAAAAGCCAAAGTAGGTAGGGTGTTTTTTTAAGAGAAAAAAATCTCAGTGCTTTGATGTATTTGGCAAATCTATTGGTAGTTTTGCTATTGGAAAAATATTTTCAAATAGATTAGTCAGATTGCAAGTAATTTACGTTTTGTTCTGCATTCCAACAAATATGTATTCAACAATAAAAGCTCTGTTGCTTGTGTTCCTTTTTCGGAGGTAATACCCGGTGCTGTGGTGCTTAACTGTTTATTCAAATGATGCATATACATTTTTACATCTTCATTTATTTATTTATTTTAACTTATTTTAGTGGGGGAAAATACAGGCATTAATTTAGAGCTACTGATGCAATGAAATGGAGGAATATATTTGAGCTATTAGCCGCTTCAATCTCCTGCCCACAAATAATTGATGAGTTTCTATTAAAGATTGACAAGCCGGCAGACTGCAAAGCATTTTTTACTAGAAAATGCACCGTAGTTAGCAAATATGTATTATACCTTGAATTCTGTTGCTATTTAGTAACAGTTTTGGAGTTGAATTTTGTTTCTTATGGAATTATTGGTTGGTATTAGATTAGGAAGAATTTGCATGAAGTAGAAAGAAAATGAGACGGAGAGAGAGAAAGAGAGAGAGAGAAAGAGAAAGCAAGCAACACACGCACACACCTCAGAATTCTCCTTTGCCATTTTTCATGTGTTGTTACTGACTGTTTCATGTAAATTTTTTTACAATTCTATTCAACTCATCTTCTCTCTTTCTGGGTTGGACTATTGGGATGCATCAAAAAATGGAGAAATGTAAATTCTAGTAATGCTATCTGAGCCTATGAAGAACAGCAAGCTCTTCATCAGCATTGTTCATATGTAAGCAGAGTGATAAAATGCCTAAATAATTTTAGCTTCAGCTCTGCTTTCTATGAGAAGTTTTGCATTTATAAAATAAAATGAGGGAAAAATAAGTAGAAAATCCTTTATGCATAATTTTTAATACATAAAGAAAAAAACCGATCAATGTGAAATGATAAGAACTCTAAGTTTTATTTATTATATATTTCCCTATGATATGTATAATCAGAGGGATTTCTTGCTATTAGAAGCAAATATTTTAAGACTTACAAATTACCTATAAACTCACTGTTTTTCTTTCTTATGATGCTTTGTTGAATAAATACAAAATTTGCATTTCATTTTGTATAACATAATTCTTATAGAATGGTCTTTAGTAACAAATTAGGAGACAAGCTGAAACATCTTTTCTGTGAAATCAGACTTGGGAAGAGAGGGGAGACAACAAGGGGAAAAGAAGATCTTGATGTTTTAAAATTTGAAATCTTAAAATGTGCTTTATCAAATAAAGAGTAAATACACCAGCTTCTTATTTATTTACAATATCTGTGTTTTTAATTTCACCTTTAAATATCTGATGACAGGCAACAAGGTAAACAATCACAGAAATTAGACCTTAGGTGCAGCTTGAATTAGCTTTATTTATTGTTGCCACATCATTTTAATTTGTGGCAATAAAATGTAATTATTATTCCAGAATTCCTGTACAGTAATGAAGAAGCAAAACCTACGACTTTTAAGTTGTACACTACCTCCATAGTAAAATGACTATTCAGGGCAAATCTTTTTTTTTATTTCAGTTTATTCTCCGAGATAACCCCATCTAGCAAACAGTTAATATGCTAATATGTACAGGAACATTTTTGATGACACAGATCTCTTAAGGCAGATTGTCTACACACAAATAAACCTACATAGGCCACAAATCAAAAGTTTCTTGTTCAGAAAACTCCACCTGCTAGATAAATAGACAGGCACACATTTTTGACTCACAGTGCATGTTCTATAATACGTTGTGCAATAGGATTTAATTTGACTATATGGATTCAAATATTTGTTACTGCCCACTTTGGGGAGCCAAAAATTAAAATGGTTTGGTGCCTTACAAGATAAGTAAGGAATAAAAAACAAAAGCTGAAATCTTAGAAATGCAGAAGGTATATTATTAAAAAATAATAGAATACAAATACTAGGGAATATCTTTGTTATGTACAATGTTACTGGCTACGTATCTTAGCTTCATTTTGTATTTATGAATATATTTTCAGTAGAAGGATAAATAGGTGAAAATAGTTCACTACCATATGATTTGTTTTATCCTTAGGCATTGCCTGGGGTTACTGGTACAGCCCTGGCTCTCAGTACCGAAAAGTGAAATGTGCAACAATGAAAATTTTATTAAAACGTATGTTAACCCATTACAGTATGTTCACTTCCAATTCTTTGTAAGAATGCGTGATGTATCATTTTGTGTGTGTCATTTTTTTAAAAAGATATGAGTCAAGTAGAGGAGCAAATTTAATGGGAGAATTTTATGGGAAACATTATACAAATGGCAGAGTGTGCGATTCCTATTATTAAAATAATTTGTCATTGTATGAAAAAATGGTATAAATTTCAAGAAGGAGTCTTCTTTGGTTATCTGCCCTTTTTTAATGACAGCAGCTTTTGTGCAGTAAAGGCAGACACGTTTTCAAGCAAAGCCCATTTCAGACCAGAATTTCTGAGAGCCCTATTAATGTTTCATGCTAATCAAGGAGAGTGGGAAATAGAGCTGACAGGTGCTTTCTACTCTGCTTATTCCTGTCTTCCTGCATTAGACATTACTAGCTAAAAAAGAGCCAATATAGGTCCTTTCCAGTACATGTGGTGGCAAGGGCAGGAATAAAATGCTTCTTTTTTTAAGTTTATAGTTGTTTTTCTTATTGCCTTCACTGGTAACATCCACAAATGTATAGATGCAGTGATTATTAATAAAAATTTATTTTACTTCAAACCATGACCTGAATTGGACCCTGAAATTTCCCCCCAGTGCACTTTGGAAACTCCAGTGCGCTCATAGCACATCTGAGATAAACTGAAGTCCACCTGGGATCCTTGTTTTTTGGTAGTATTTCCATCTGAGCCAGGAAGAAACACATACCTTTACTCTAGGACAAGTCTTTTTGATTAAGGAATGTCAGGGTGAGGAACAAAAGTAAACTCTTCAAGAGGCAGCTTGAAGGGAAAGCGTGAAACTGCAGCAGGCATTGCTGGGAGCTGCCCTTTGCCACCCTCCCCTACCCCAGGTACCTGACTTGTACCCCAGTGTTAGGCAGGCAGAACAGCAGCACTCTGAAGTGCTCAGATCCCAGATACAGCTCCAGGAGAGAGTGACGTGCCTTTGAAAGCCTACCCAGAAGTCCCATCTGGCTGAGTTTAGGTACACAAGTTAGGAAGACTGGAGGCTCTCAAAGGCGCGTGTCTCCGGTGCCTGTGCGCAAAGTTTCGGTGCTTCCTTTGGGAAGCCTGCTTTAATAGGCTCTTAAATGCAGATGCAAGTCAGGCGTCCAAGTGAAGAAGACCAGACTGTAGACTGTGACAACAAAATGGCTGAAGTCTGCAAGCTGGGATTTGCTCAACTGTATTTGTGCTACACTCACACGGGGAATTTCGTAACTACAGCAGCTAGCAATCCTTACCTTAGCTTTGCTGGAATAATCAGGAAAAGAAGAAACCAAGCCCAGTGTTCCAGTATGTTGTTTTTCTTTATGCGAAGCAGACATCGTTAAACCAACCCAACTGTGCATGGCACTCTACATAGCTAGTTTTTCATGTAAATTATAATATATACAATAATTCAGAAAATATTGATTTACTTAGGTATCTCTATAGACCTTTTGAGTGTTGAAAAGAAAGCTGCATTTGCTTAGTTGAAATTACTTTATATCAGAAAATTTAATAGAGGCACATCCCTCACCAGAAACATTTCACACTGATTTAACTCTTGCTTACTTTGATTTTGGTCACTTATAATTTACTGCTTTAAGTTGAAGTAATAAATACATTCATACACATTTGAATATGTATGAATCCAGCTTAAGTTTATATTAAGAATCAGAATCAGTTTAGCTAAATTCATTTAAAGCAGGGTAGTCTTTCCCCACGATGTTGACATGAATTTATTAAAAAATTGTAATTATAACAGGAAAACAATTACCACCTTTGTCTGTCAAGACACAAGCCAAAACTGCTTATTTGTTTGTTTTAAGGAGATTGCCAGCATGTTTCTATCATATTTATTTTGCTGTTAAGAAGAATGATTTCTACAATGAATAATGCCTACATTCAGACTCATAATCAGTATGAAGAAATACTGTTAGAACAATCAAGTTGAATTTCTTACAGGAGCGTTTACACAATGTCATTAGAATCCTCTTGAATAATGGTGGTCAAGCACATGAGCATGTAGCTTTCAGTACCAAAAGACTTGTGCCTATATTGTTGTGTTTACCACGTCAAATATTGTATGCTTTCTTTTTCCAATAAAAAAAAAAAAGAAGAAGCCTTAATAAAGCTTTTTCTTCTTTCAGAAGCCAATATCTTTTAACATAAATTTGAAGTGAACCATTTCTCTCTCCATATGTTCTGCCAAGTTGCCTCTGTCTACATGCCACACATAGGAATGAGATTGGTCCCTGCAGGATAGGACAAACATTATTATTTTGCAGAGAAGAAGCTGTCACAAGAATAATTCATTGGACATAAAAAGAATGGAATTCTTTAACAAAAAAAAGTCATCTTTTTTAATCTTAAATTTGCACCATAATTGTTTATAAACTTATTTTCATCATGCACCTATGTTTAGTTTTAGTTTAAAGTACTGATACAATGAAACTCAAGAGGGTTTCCTTTCTGACTTTGAGATTTCTCCATTATGGTGGGGGACATGGGTAGCTTTAGCAATTTTGTCATCTGAGCTTAAGTCTCTAAAACCTATGGAGAGCACCACAGAAGTGAGAAGCCTCCTCTTCGTCCCTTGGATAACACAACTTCCATTGCCAAAAGACCTGTGAGCACCACCTGCCCTAGAATTCCCTTGGCAGATGTCTAAACCTTGTTTAGATCTGGCCTCTAAGCTTAGGGAAGGGGATGTGAGCAAGATTCACTATGCTCATTCTTTTCCGCTTGAGAAATGTTCACCACAAAACACAAATATTTAGAGTTATATAGAGAGTCTACAAGATTATGGTAGCTGTTAACGTCACAGATTGGTCCAGCGTGATGTGACTCCTGAAGGTTGCCTCCACAATCTGGTTTTTTTTCAAAGTCACTTTTCTTTCCTTCAGTGGAAAAGGGACTAGAGGAAAGACTTTTTGCTTAGGACTTATCATGGTTTCAAAATTCACAGATGACACCATGGTAGGGATTATTTTCATTTATTTACCCTGTACCCTGCAGTCCTGAATAACATATAGTAGTGTGCTAAAGCACTGAAACACTCTGCTGTAAATTATTACGAAGAAAGATCTACTTAATCCTAAACCATTTAAAATTAAATATTTTCTTTCTGTTGTTCTATCTGGAACAGTCACTGAAAGACTGAGACCGAATATGTGCATGTATGCATTAGTGTGTTTATTTCTTTGCTATCTTAGTGAAGTAATTAAGACTTTAGTGTGTTCTTCTGACAGCTGTATTGGAAGCCCTTCCAAAACCCAGCAATAAATTGAGAACATCAGGTACTCAGCACAAACCCTGGGCTGGTGGCTGGTCCCATAGGGTACCTCCTAGCAAGTACTAAGTGCTGTTTAAGTTTCACCTACTTAAAATGGGTATTGCTTTCACCAAAGCAGAAAAATGGCTGCTTTCATCAGGGTTTGAGATCTTGGTGAGATAAGGGCATGTGCAGATAGTAAACTGCATATGCACATCCAGAATCCAAAGCCCATCAGCCCATTGTCATTAAATCTCAATTTCTTAGTTTACTCTACATTTGCATTTATGCAACCAAGACTTTGCATCCATGCAAATAGGCTGTGCCTGGGAGAGTCCCACTGGGACTGTGAAGGGAAACCCATAGAAGGCTTCACACTGACATTTCAAAGGCTTCTGCATCTGTGCTCTATATCTATGAATAGATATCCCTTGCTCAAAAAATTCGTTGCTCCTTCCCCCTCCTCATCCTGCCTTCTCTGCCACAATTCATGATATGACTGCTTATGTATGAAGACCTTTTGCAAACAATATTATTACTCTTGCTCCCTCAAGAAAGCTTAACTAAGGCCATTTGGCCCATTATGGCAGATACCTTATTTATACCAAATTCCATTCCTGAGGAGACTATAAAGTTGAGATAGAAAAACCATATCCAGGATAAGAAAAGTGTAGTTAGACTCACTAGCTACATTTGTGTTTGGTTTTAATTAACTGTCCTTTGACCTCTGAGTCTTATAGTCACCCTTCAAATTAACACCCTTAGAACCTGATTCTTCAGGTTCCTTTAAGATGTTGGAGGGGGAAAAGACTGAGCTGGTCCCTAGAAGCAATCAGTTGTCTCTTTAAAGAGCATCTGGGCAACTCTCTCCTTCACTCACTGATCTGGAATTCAGAAGTAGTGGCTGGGCTGGAACTGTAGCCCAACTTGTTGCCTCTGAGATCAGGCTACAGAAGGACCATGCTTGGCCGTAGCAAAGGAGCATAAAAGAAAGGCAGTTTGCCCCTCTTGCGTTAAAGAGAGCAAGGCGTTACAGATTTCCATCTATGGTGACATGCTCTGACAAACACTTTACGTTTAATTAGCAGGACCAAATTCTCCTTTAATTTATGCAA
>WEIT01028003.1:0-10885 GCA_013389985.1 Dryoscopus gambensis | reverse complement strand
AAATAAGGGAGGGGGATTTCCTTCTAAGGCTACCAGGGGAGTGGTTTTGGGAGGGATTGACATGAGAGGTAAGGAGGGCTTAACTTTCGGGGGGTAGGGGAGAACTTGGAGCGTATCAAATGTATAGGAACACAGAATTATCCATAGTAACGTGGAAAACGTATAAAGAGAACCTAAAGGTGCAAAACATTAATTCCACACTGCAACACTTTCTTTTTGTAAAAACAAAACTAGAAAAAAAACCCTTTTAATTTGTGTTTTAGTTTTTTTGCATAGAGGTCGGTATAGAAATAGTTCTTGAATGCATGGTATGTGCTACATATAATCTTACTGTACCTTGGTAGTAACAAATAATGTTTGTTCTTACTATATAGTGTATGTTTTGCAAATATATGGCATTACTCTGATAATAAAATGTTCTTCCTCAAAAAAAGTAACCCTGAGTTGTCTTCATGACATTAAAATCAAATTTGATAGTACAGGCCAAAATACACTCAACGCTGGTGCCCAGGAGGTGGGGTGGCTTTGGCAGAAGGCCTTTAAGACCATCTCCCATGTAAAGCTCTGACTGTGAATTTATTGACGTGTACGCCATTGTGATTCTGATGCCTTGAGTGACTACCTAGAAACAGAGACTAGACAGGAGTAAGGGAATAAAAGTAGGTATTTATTTGAAAGGCCTTCAAAGGTACACCCTGGGGAGCCAGAGGCTACTTCTAAAAATGGACCCCAAGATGGACGACAAATGACAAGTTTTTCCCAGTTTTATAGGTTTGGGTCATTTGCATATCAGCATAAATTCGCCAATTAAAACTTCAGCTAATGATGTAATTTCTTCAATTTCTCCACCTCTCTAGAGGCCCTAGCTTACACCTTTGGGCCTAGGACAGTCTGAGTGTCCTTGAATAGCAAGCTCAGAGAGGCTTTGTTGTGTCTATCTGGCCTAGGAGAGCAGCTATCAAGCTCCAAGAAACTTCAGTGTTACACACTAGGCAATATAGGATTTGAAAAACATAAAAGTTAAAACCTAAGGCATCAATTCAAAGTTGAGTTGTTCAAAGGCCCCTTTTTTAGAGCAGGAGCTTGCTGTTACTTTGACTGACCATATAAACCTTAGTGTGTTTAAGGATTGTTCATGCCAAATCCCTGAGTTTAGAGAATTCCTTAAGTGATTTAGAAGAGTAAAGATTAGTAAAGAGTAAAGAGACCTCAGTCAGGTGTCTTGGGGCTGTGAGCAATAAGTTTTAAAGATCTGTTATCCATTTTCACATACAGCTGTCTGACAGCAAGTGGAGCATGCTGTGCTGTGAGTCTTAAGATGACAGGTTAGTACGTTGCTCTGCTGATTTCTTAATTAATTTGTTAAATTCTTTTCCAGCTAACTTTGTTCAGTCTTAGTGCTTTGAGAACATGGAAAGAAGGAAAACCACTCCTTTGTGTTTTGATTACATGACTACATGAGTAGGTTTCTCCTCCGAATTTGCACAGTTCTAGTAGCACCAAGAAGCCAAAATCTGACTGATCCCTGGGAGCTGTTGTGCTGCCAGCTCTCAGCTGGTGTAAAAACAGTGTGGCAGAGGCATTTGTGGGAGAAAGGAAGCACAGTTGTGCTCTGCTGATTTTTGGCAGGACACAGATCTGTAAGGATCTATATCTAGCCAGTCTATGTATAAGCAGCTGCCAGAGTTCTCTAGCTTGCACCATGGCTGCTATTTTTCATTTATGTATTCCAGAGTATCAAAAAAGCTAAAAATACAATATCAAAATAGACGCTAAAGCTGTTAATTCTGTACCATGTATTACAGTGACTGCAGTGTTAAGTCTTTTCCTTATGAATGAGTTAGTTGAGTGGAATAAATTTTGCATGTTTGGGTATATGTTTATTGAATATCTAATTTACGTATAATTTGCTTTTCAGCTATGTCCTGGTTTTGTTTTCAGGTGTTTACTTGAGAAATGTAGCACGAGTCTTACAAAACAAAGCAAGAATCCTCTGTGTTAATTCATTTACTGAACAGGGAGGATGTCAAGCGGTTTAACTCGCTTTTGTCATGGTAGTTTCTCTGTTTCTAAAGATGCTGAGTAAAGAAAACACATAGTTTATGAGGATTGTCATTATTCCTAATAGCTGAACTCTTCAGAAAGATTTTGTTTCCAAAAGATTTAACAGCACAATTCCTTGGGATTCATTATTAGGCAGATCAATAGAGATCAATAGAGCTACTGTAAAACAAGTGCAAGGGAATATACAAAGTTACATCTGCTGACAGGTATAGGAATAGACTAAATATAGTTAGGAATAAAAAAGCCCTTTTGGTTTGCAGCACTGGCTGGAAGGAATTATTTGAGAAGTGAAAATTCATGCATTTACTGACATTTTAAATATACCACTTCACCTCCACAGTCCTAATTTTCACTGAGATGCCATTTCTCTTCTTAAAAAAAATAATAATTGTTTGAAAAAAAAAGCCCTGCAAGATGTTTGAGGCATTCATTTCATACCAAGCCTGTTTATTCAAGACAATCGAGCACTGTCTCTCATTACACATTTGCTCATTAAATCTTGCATTCTTCATATTTAAAGATACAGATGTTTGATAAGCAGTTGAATAGAGTAGTGATCTTGGACAGAAAGCAATACAGAAATTTTGAACTGTAAAATGCCTAAAATAGAGCAAGTGATTTGAAAGTGAACTTGGGAAGAAATTCTTACTTAGTGTGCTTGCAGTGTGGAAGGAGCACTGATACTTGTCTGTGGTCAAGCCTCTTGAATGTTGTGATTTGTGGTTTGATTAAAGGGTCATGTGTGATCACTGCTCAGGAATGTAGTGAGTATATATAAAAAACAGGGATCCTGGGTGTTGGTTACTCCATGCTGCCTTTCTTTCCTCAGCTCCTCCTAGGCATTCTCCAGCCTAGGGGTTAGCAGGGGCTCTCAGAGGGAGATCTGAGTTTCCGTGAGCCGGGTCAAACGCAGAGCTTTGCACCTCCCGGCTCAGCTGGGATGGCATAGAAGAGATAAACATTGAGGAATCAGAGGTGACCTGATCCAAATGGGTCCTGAGTCAGTAAAGAGGCTGACTGAAAGTTATCCGTAGAGACTCATTGTTCTTTCCTTGTGCATTGTCCTTCTTCCCTGAGTGTGAGGTAAGTGACAGTCTTGCCCCAAATCATGTCCTACTGCCTTATTCTGTCCATGTGGAGTAACCCATACCACCTCACAAGTTCAGGTCTGAGCGATCTGAATGGCAGAGCAGAGGGAAGGTGGGACTAAAGGCAGAGAAGTGGTAAAGGCACTGTGGGTAGTGTCCCCTGCACCCCAACACCAGCAAAAATTTGGTCCCCTCCATCCCCAGTTCTGACCCACGCGGCACCTTCATCTCACAGCCCTGTCCCCCTGTACTGTTGCTGTCTGGAGGAGCAAGCTGGTACCTTCACTGTTGTCTCCTCCACACCTTCTTCCAGTCATCCATGGCTCTTCACTGCATCCACCTCCTCCTACAGATAAGGTGGGAGATCCCTGTTCTTCCCATGGGTAGACCAAACCTCACATGCTCTTCCCCTTTCTTCACTAGATTACAGACTTGCTGTGTGAATCACTCAGTGCTGGAAAATCATCTCCTCCCAGAAGTGCAGATTCACGTACCAAAAGCTCTGTATTTCTGCACAAAAATACATAAAGGAGCAATTAGGAAATTAAGAGAAACTGGGGGGATGGTCTTTAGGACCTGCCTTCCTTTGCAGCATAAAGTATACATCTCCACAGCTATTTCACCTGTACGTGTCTGTAGGAAAGAAGGCAGGATTTACATCTATTGCAATCATTCTGTACTAATCTGCAGGGAATATTAGAGACAAATTGTCTGACATTTAGGTTTAGAAGTAGTTCCCTAATACCCAAAGTGTATTACTGCTAATGCTTTGATGCTAATTTGGTATGTTGTTAATATCCCAGCTTCTCTCAGGGGTAATGGTGAAATGCTGCACTTCAGACACTTGGGCTGGGATCCGTCATTCAGCTGGTGTAAATCCATGGTTGTTTTGCTTTTTGTATGGTTAATCTAGATTTTCATCTGCGAAACAGAACAAATCATTGGCACACTTCTTTCTTTTGTTTTAATGGACTTAGAAAGACAAGCCAAATTCTGACTGCTGATCCATGGTTTTTACACCCACTGGGATTCATAGGATTGGCACATATATGTCAGAAATTAAGATTTAGCACTTTCCAAATTTTTTTCTGTATTTTTTCTATAAACTTTTTATTGCTTATTGTCCTGGGTTATCTGTGTTCTGATTATCATCTTCATGAACTATTAAAACCAGGTTTTAAAACGTGACAACATTCCCTGCCTCCTCCCTGCGGATTATTTTTTGTTAATGGCTATTCCCTACCTTCTCCCTCTGGACTATTTTCTGTTAATAACCCCAACAATGCCCTGCTGCATGACTCATAGATAAACTCGCTCCTGGACCATGTCCTGTTAATAAGCCCATCAATCCCATTGTGAGATGCCCCACCCAGAGGGAGGGGCCAAGCATTCCCACCTGGATAAAGTTTGGAGATTTTACAACAAAAGACAAAACGACAAAAGCTTTTTTACAACAAAAGCTTTTTTACAACAAAAGCTTTTAGAGGAACAGCTTTCTCTTCCACTGGANCACTGGATCCCCAAAGGAGCAGCTTTCTTCTCTACTGGATCCCCAGAGGAATACTACTTCCTTCGACAGGATCACTGCTTCAACAGAATTACATCTGCCAATTCAGGAGGACTGCAGCCACCATTTTAATCGGACTGCTACCAACACCCTGTGACAACAGGGTGTCAGGTTGGTTTTTTTTTTCTGACTCTGTCAGTGGTTTGTTTTATTTTGTTTTGTACTCTTGCATTTGTTTTTTTTTTAAATTTTCCTAATACCGAACTGTTATACCTATTCCCATATCTTTGCCTGAGAGGCCCTTAATTTCAAAATTCTAATAATTCGGAGGAAGGGGGTTTACATTTTCCATTTCAAGGGAAGCTTCTACCTTCCTGAAGCTGACACCTGTCTTTTCAAACCAAGACACGTATGTGGGGTTCAGTGGATGTTAGGTCAGAGGGCAACATGACTCTGTCTGTATAGAAAAAATTGATTAATTGGTGTCAGATAGACCCTTGCAGTTAGTTTTGAAACAGCAATACTATAGATCAATCTGCTGTCTCCTTTTTTCCCAAGAAAGTGGTTAAGAGGAAACACTACAGTATATCCTGACTTGTCCCAAGGCATTCATTCAAGGGCATTAGCTAATTTATGATGTTTGAGGAATGCCGCAAATCATCTTGCTCCAGTAAATCTTCCTCTGAAGGTGGTGACTGTAGTGTAGGGATGTCCAGGACATGGACCTTTAGCACTTCACTAGGATTAAACTGCCATTAACAAATGCAACCATCACTTCAGCTGCCACAGACATGCAGCTGTGCTGAGCTTGGCTAAAGGATCTCTTGGTTGGTTTCTCAATTTACTTCATTTGACTGGTGTCTGGGAAATGGGCACAAGTTTGTTTCTGCAAAAATGAAGTTCAGCCCATGAGACAGGAAGTAGAAAAGATGGTCTTCATGGAGAGCAGGAGCTTAGGGCTGTTGGTAAGAGCTGTGGGGCTTTTTTCTGCTATAACTCTCCTGACCTTGACCAGGGCTTTGTCCTCATTTAAGGTGAGGATATTGCTTATCTAGTTTTCAGGAATGTTGTGACAATAAAATCACCTGGTATTGGGGAAGTGCTCCAAGAAAGGCAAAGAAGGGGTATAGATAGAGAAAGCTTTGAGCTGGATTTTTGCCTCAGGGACTTTGCCTTTTGGGCTCTGAGCCTGACTGCAAACACAGAGACATTTAACTGCACAGTCCACAGACATATGCTATTGTGCATTGAAAGTCAGACAATATTAATGTTCCAGAAAAGAGAACCACAGGGCAAAGTTTGCACCATTTTCCATGCTTGTTGGAAACACTGTCACTGGAAGGAATTCATGTGCTGCCATTTTACATCCCCTCTACAGTGTTTGTCATGTGAACGAGTTATTAAGCTGTGAATGCCTCATATATTCTGTAAATTACAGAGTAGAAACATTTGGCACTACTATTTTGACCTTTTCAGCATTCTGTGATTTGCTGGGCATGCCATTCCATATCTTTTGTTCATGGCCTCACTAAAACGTAGGGATGGAGCTGACTAGGCAAACAGTCAAAATATACGAGGCTGGGAAAGGTCAGGGTCATGCATCACAGCACTGCTGTTCAGTGGGCAGGGAAGATTAAAATCTAGACTAAGCATTCTCATTATTTTTTCTTCCTTTACTGTAAAATAATAGAAAACTGTGTTTTGTAATCTGTTCCAAAGGCAGCAGTGCAGAAAATGAAGACTGATCATATAATTTTTATTTCTTAAAATTTCAATATTGTAATGTCATGATCTTAGAGGCTGTGAAAATCAAAGCTGTCATAGTCTTTCAAAAGAAGTGAGATGTAATTCTACTCACCAGATCTTTTCTTCATTTAATCCATGTTTGATAAATGTTGCTCTTACCTTCATCCTCAATACCCTTGTGTTTGTCTCAATCCTACAGAAACAAATAGTTCGTATTAGGTAACTGAACTTCAACCATTAGAACAAGGTTGAGTTACAGTTTTCATGTTAGATATTGTAATTTGTTGTGGTTTGACACTGGCCAAACACCAGGCACCCACGAAAGCCGTTCGCTCAGAAAAAAATTAATGAAGGGCTCATGAGTTGAGATGAGGATTGGGAGAAAAATACTCTAAGGGCAAAACAGGTTCAAATGTTAAGGTATAAAGTAAATTTATTATTAACAGAGTCAGAGGAGGATAATCAGAAATAAGTCTTTAAAACACCCTTCCCCCCACCGCCCCCGCCAGCCCCTGACAGTGCAGGGAGACAGGGCATGGCGGGTTTTGGTCAGTTTGTCACTCGAGATCTTTTTCAGTTTGTTCAGGGAGAGGAGTCTTTCTTTTGCTATGCCATGAGTCCCTCCCACAGGCAAAGCAGTCTTCCCAGAACTGCTATGGCGTGGGTCACTCATCCATGGGTGTAGTCTTTTAAGGATAAGCTGCTCTAGTTTGGAAGCAGGGGCCCTCTCTCTTTCTTCGAGTCTCCCACTAGATTTCCCTAGTCACCCATTCACTCCAGTGTGAGCACTTTTGCCATGGGCTGTGAGTGGATCTCTGTATCCCCCGTGGACTTAATGGATTACAGGGGGACTGTTTGTTTCACCATGGTCCTCACTACGGCTTGCAGAAGAATTTCAACTCCGACTCTTGGAGCACCTCTTCCCCCTTGTTCTCTACTAACCTTGGTGCTGCCATGTTTTCTCTTTTATGTCTTCACATCCTCCTTTTCTCCATCTAGAAGAAAAACTACTGCCCGTAGGTACTATTGCCAACAAGTTCCACTAATTCAAAGATTTTTGCAGCATCCCACAGCACCGAGAGGTTGATTTCATTTAGGTTCTGGGTCATGGAATTGCTCACCGTGTTTCTGCTGCCAGCCATGTGGCCCCCGCCGGCACTGTGCAGGTGGTAGTGGCCACTGCAGTGCTGGTGCTATTTAATGCCCCTCTTTATATGGGGTGCCAGGAAGAAGAAGCTGCCGCCCTTCTGTCCACAGTGCGGCTGGCTAGGGGTGGCCAGGCAGGCAAAGCTTGCTGTGGGCTGCACTGAAATGGCAGTGGTGGTGGCACATTGCTGTGCACTGTGCTGGGATGCCCTGGCAGTCGTGGCTCACCACCCCTGGAAAAACTGCCCCTGCGCTGTTTTGACTTCCTTCTTAAATATGTCATCACAGAGGCGTTACCAGCTTCTCTAATTGGGCCAACAGCATGTCCATCTTCAGAGCCATCAGAGACTGGCTCTGCTGGACATGGTGGAAGCTTCCAGCAGCTTCTCACAGAAGCCATTTCTGTGGCTGTCCCTTGCTACCAAAAACCACGCCATGTAAACCCAATATACATACAATCCAATGAAGACCAAATGAAAGACAGTCAAAGCAAGATTTCTCTTGAAATTAAGAGATATTTTTATTACATATGAAGACACGTTACGTGACTTCCCAGAACCCCTAATCAGATGGAAAGTAAAAATTAGAAGAAGCAGTAATCTGAGGAAAGGCAACAGAGGCACTCTGATTTCTACCATACTTTTTTAGTTTAAAACAAACTACATGGTGAGTGATGACTGTAACTTTCTACTACTGAGTAGGTTTTTATTATCTGCTTATACTATATGAGAAGCTTACTAATTTTAACATGCTTGGCTCTAGTCCCATGAATAAGTGAATATAATTAGTCATGAAAACATCCACAGAGATCTCATTGATGCACAGTCAGGTGTGCAGTTACTTCTGCTCACGGGAGCCTAAACACTTACTGGAGCAATGCTTTATATTACTCAAATACAAAATTCACTGATGGCCTTGCACACTGCATTAATTAAAAGGCCTAAGAAAATTCTGTTTTATATCCAGCAGAGTTGCACACTTAAGTGAGCTGAACATGCCACTGCTATAATGTCAGTGATGAAGTTTGTAAATGGTGCTATGTGCTTTCCTGGACAAATGTGATGTAACTGTTTGCAAACTCAAACTGTTTTTCACATTTCTCTGATCAAGCTCAGTGGTTTGAGTTGAGAATTTAAATACTTGGGATGCAGTAATTTTAATTTTAACACGGAAAACAACCAGTGTGTCAAGCGTGCTTTTTCATTGCTGGTGAGATGAGTAAATATTAGCAAATACTCTATCCTCTGAATTTTGTGTCTCTTTATGAAGGAAAAGATTGTCTATGTGGATCTCTCCTTGGATACATCCTCTAAATGCTTCTGGACTTGACACACTATTTTGAATAGCTTATTGCCAAGTCCTGAACATGCAGAGTTTGAAAAGTAAAACTGTTATGATTGGGCAGGCTGATCAAATCAGGATTTCTGTTTCCCAGTTACATTACTGTAAACTCTTTTTAATGATTTCCTCATCTGGATTGATGAATTTGAAATCCAATTTATAGATAATATTCTGCAGCCTGTCCTTCAAATTGTTTATGTTAATAAGCATTGCAAGCAGAAAACTACTTTGCTGTAACATTTGAGCACTGCCCCAATGAAATGAATGCATATAGAGCAGGCAGAGGATTTCATTTGTAAGTGCAGTGGGTACTTGTGGTTTAGTTTTACTTGAATTCACCTGCATTTTCTGCTTAACTCACTTTGGAAACTGAGTTGTAGAGACTGCACTGTGTGCAGTAAGGAATCTGCTTCACTAAGGATCGTGACCAAGTGCTTTTATTTAGGACTGTGGTTTAACTTTTCTAAATATCACCTGGCATAGTGAATGGTGTGTAGATATCAAATTGTTATTCACCCTTTGGGCACATTAGCTCTGAGAGGGGATCTGTTGCATTTGAGCAGTTATTCAGAGGCAGGCAAGCATGCTGCTTCTCCATGTCAGGATTTGAAACCCCAGCCTCTCACAATTCAGCTCATCCCTTCACAGCCTGACCTCTCTTGTGTGAAATGCCTCCTCAGTCAGAAGACTCTTAAACAAACTTGTGATTCCAAATGCCTGAATTTTTTAGTGGTACTTGAGGGTTATCAGCCATAGTTTTGTCTGTAAAAAACCCCGGGAAATCCACAAGTGAATCACAACACTGTAATATTTAACAGTGGCTGTGGCTGTCTTAGGTTATTTGAATAGCTTTTTAAGGAGACTATCAGTAAATCCTCCTGGGAATTTGCAAGCATCTTTTTTTCTGTGCTAATTGGTTTCCACCTGTCTTGTACAATATTCTGTGCCAGCTGTGTAGTGAGTCCCTCCATGGGACTACCAACATTTCAGCAAAACTGCCCATGCAGATTCATTTTTTTCTATGTGATATAAGATTCTTCTTTAACTAACTCATAAATATTGATGCATGTGCATCAGTTTTGTTTCCTCTTCCACAGTTATTTACCTTACAGTCTCAAGCACTGAAATCCCTGTCAGAGTTTCCATTCATCTTGTTTCTAAGGCTGCATTATTTAAAATTACAAATATATTTTGATTGAGAGAGCTTTGGCGAATTTCTGCTGGAAATAGTATTTTTGAATTGTGATTCTGTTATCCTACATAACCATCTCAAAAGTACATCATGTTCAGAAACATCACTTTAAGTGTTTAGGGAGATGTTATCAGAAGTTTGGTGTATGTCAACTTTTGGCACAGCAAAAATTAGGTGTAGTTGAGGGCCTAAATTATGAACAGAGATACTGCAACAGCATTGATACATCCAGGCCCAGTCTAGTTCACTGTGTTCTGTTACAGTACAAGCCAATGGAACATCTGTCTAGCCAGGGTATGCTCGATTATATGAAGCAGCATCCATCATTAATGTGTTACAAATGTAGAATAACTGTTGTCTTTTGCTGTGTCAAAAAAATAAGACCTGATATGTTTGGCATGGTACTATATGTTACTGCTACCATGGTATGCCTTTTAAAGAAATGATGCAATGATGTGAACTCCCAAAACGAAGCCTGCTGCCCATGACATCTGAGTGGTGACACTTCAGACACACCTAGAACTCCAGTGTCAATGAGAATTATGTCTCCTGTAGGAAAGGATGCATGGCCTCATAGTGACAGTTCCTGCTCTAACATGAGCTTAATTTCCATCTGAGGAGACATTGCTCTCCTTGTGTTCCTGTTTCTGATGGTATGAATAGGATATATTTTGTCTAGATCTTTGGGAATTTTGGAAATATGTGTAAGGAGATTGCTTGCTGGTTTTTGTTGTTGTTCTTCTAGTGGAAACCAGAGGAACATTTTAAGCAGGTGTCATGTGTTATAAACGAGTCCGGATA
>WEIT01028000.1:0-10091 GCA_013389985.1 Dryoscopus gambensis | reverse complement strand
GGGATGGGATGGGATGGGATGGGATGGGATGGGATGGGATGGGATGGGATGGGATGGGTGTGAGTGTGTGGGGCTCGGCTGTGCCCTTTTTCCCCCCGTTTTCAGCCCAGCGGGGAGAGGACCCAGCCTCTGGAATTCTGTCCCTGCAGGGCTGAGATGTGCAGAGCAGGAGCCTCTTCCCCTGGCTGCTGCTTCCCCCTCTGGGGGCAGGGGATTTATTGACATTTAGGAAATTCAGCCCGAAACTTGGCCTCGAGGAGAAACTTGGCCTTGAGGACAGAGTCCTGCCGCCACCACAGCTTTTAGCACCTCATTTCCCCCAGACATCTGAAATCAGGAGTGTTTTTAAATGATGAGGTTTTAAAGAACCTCTGAAGAGCCAGGTGGGAATTTGGGGCTGCAGATGACTGTCAGTGACACCTTAGGTGGGATTTGGGGTTTGCAGAGGAGAGCTGGGGCTGCTCAGAGCTCCCTGATGTCCACGTGGTGGCTTTGGGGCCACGAAGGGCCCTTCACACCTGATCACCAATTAAATTCTGTCGCTGATACTTCGCCAGTGTTTAGAAGCTCTTTTTTCCTCTTTTTTTCCCTTTTTTTTATTTTGTTTTCCTTCTTGGTTATTTTTTCCCCTGACAGTAATTAAAAGTGAAATTGTACATTTCTTGACAGACTCTTGCACATATGGAGAGTTTGCATTTAAACGTGCCTCTTTCAGTCATACAGATTTTGGGTGCTCTTTTCCATTTATTTATTTATTTATTTTTCCGCCGGAATTTTCCCCCGGCGCTCAGCCCCAGCCTCTGCCTCGCCGTGTTCCTCCCGAGCCTCCCCATCCCGCTGGCTCCGGGGCGCGAGGCGCTGCGGGGCGAGGAGGGTCCCGGCCCCGCGGCTTCGTTTGGCGCTGCCGTTAATTAATGCCGGGCTCCGCGTGGGGAACGGAGCCGTAAATTAGTGGGACTCGCTCGGAGCTGGCGCCGGGCCAGGGAACAAAGTCGCTGCAACTCCACGAGAGGCTGTGGGAGGAAAAGCTGGAGGAGGAGAAGGGAGAGAAGATGGGAATGAAATGAGGCCGCCCAAGCCCAGTCCCCTTTTGTTGGGTGTCGTTTCTCCGCGTCCCGAACGGAGACGTGGCCTCCTCTCCAGCTGCTGCAGATGTGCAGGGAGGGCTTGTCTTGGCTTAGGAGACAGGTGACTGCCAGGGGAAACCAGAGCCTCCCTTGGAACAGAGAATGTAACCCCCCACCTCCGAATTGCTATGATTTTGAAATTATGGCGCTTTCAGGCAAAGATGTGGGGATAGGAATACCAGTTCTTTACTAAGAATAATTACAAACTACAAAGGCAGTGGTACAGAGAAAAGAACAACAACAAACAAATGATCCCAGAAACTCTGACAGAGTCAGAACACGACCTGACCCCCTGTTGGTCAGGGTGTGGGGAGCAGCCCAAAATAATCCTCCTGGAGTGGCAGCTGTGGCTCCGTTGGAGCAGAGGTGATCCTGTAGAAGGGTCCGGTGGTGACAGGATGGGTCCAGTCTCCCTCTGGGAACCCAGTGGGAAATCCAGCTGCTCTGGTGTTCTGAGCTGCAGGTTTTATGCAGGTAGAGAGGCTTTGGCTCCTCCCACTGAGTGGAGCATCTCCCAGTGGGATGATGTGATGTTATCAGTCACAAGGAGAGCCTTAAATGGCTCATTCCCAGGTGATACCCCCTTGGAGGAGGATGGGTGGAGGACGAGGTAAGGAAGCACTGCCCCATCTGGTTTTAATGACTGACCCATTAACAGAAGGCACCCGCCCTCCTTCCCCTGGAGTTACAAGAGATAAAAAAATACCTTCCAACCGGTTTTAACAGATGAAATTAGAATACACATTTTTGGTTACATATTGCAACCCAAGACACGGCTTCAGCTCATCCTGGGCGCAGGAGGGTCCCTTCCTCCCCAGGCTCTTGGGAATAAACCCAGAGGAGATGGTGGGGAAGATCTCACAGCTTGCCTGCCTCGGGGACACGCGTGGGCTGGAAGGAAACGCAGCGGCGTTAAAGGGGTCGCTTGGCCCTTTCACTCCGTGGAGGTTTGCAGCCAGAAAACACCTCCGGAAATGTGGGGCGGGAAGGTGGGAATGGTGTCAGGGAGTCTCTTATCTCACCTCGCCTGTTTCTTGCTGAGAATTCACTGTCCTGTCCGTGTTTGTGGGGCTGATCGCTGCGATCCCCTTGCTCTGCGTCCCTTTCCTCTTCCTCAGCTTCTGCTCCAAAAGGAAGAATAAAAAATAATAAAATTTTCCCTAAACCAGGAAAATTTGCCCCAAACCAGGAAAAAATGCCCCTAAAGCAGGAAAAATGGCCCTAAACCAGGCAAAATTGCCCTGAAGCAGAAAAGAAATGGCCCTAGGGCAGGAATTCAGTGTGTCAGTGATGGGTTTTGCAGAGCTGTGTCCCCGTGGTGCGGCGAGACACGTCCCGAGGACACCCCCAGGCCCAGGACACACCTGGGTGGCCTCAGGTGCTGCCGTGGGTGACCTCGCAGCGCCTCTGGCACCCCCGTGTAGGCCCCGGCAGGGAACATCTGGCCAGATGTGCTGGGCCAGGCTGCCCCAGCTCGCAGCCCCAGCGGAGTTTGCACAGCTCAGGGTGTGACGCGCCAACAAAGATGAATGAATGAATTAATCAAAATAAACCCCAGGCTCCCAAACAGGAGCAGAGTGCTCCCAGGTGGCTCTGCTGCCCCCAGATGTCCCGGTGGGATTTTTTCCCGGTGCTCCAAACAGGGAATGTGCCAAAGGGAAATGAGGAACCCCCCGTTCCCTGCCAGCAGTGACAGCTTTGAACTCTTGCCTTCCTGTGGTGTTTGTGTTTCCCTCCAGAAACACCTGGATTCAGAACTGTTTGGATTTTAACGGGATCTTTGGGCAGTGCCAGGGGATTTTCGGGGTGTGTTACAAGCAGGGATTAGAGGTGCAGAGCTTCCAGGGGCAGCGACATCAGCCAGCCTCACCCCTGGAACACAGAGAGACAGGAGGCTGGTAATGACTGTGATGGAAAAAAAAAGGGGAATGAAATAAAGCCAGAAATGAGGATAATTTATTCAAGTCCCTGGAAATCAGCTTGGCTGCTTGCATGCCTGGAAAAGCACGGAGAGCGAACCAGGGCTGCCTTAATAATGAGAGAATCTCTCCTCCTGCAGGTTGTTGGTCTTCTCCTGCCCAACCAGACCCTGGCCTCCACTGTGTTTTGGCAGGTAACGCTCCTCGGGAGGGGTGGGAACGTGGGCAGGGAGAAGCCGGGTTCTGCCCGGGTGGGGTGGCTGCCCCACCCTGGCCGTGCCTCGGGGACAGGACGTGGCTGGGTGCCTTCAGGGAAAGGCCTGGAAGGAGCTCTCAGCAAACCCGGGCTCCACTTCTCATCCCACACTTGCAAGGGGGAGGCAGAACAGGCCAGAACCAAAATTCAGCTTTTGGGGCCCCGTTTTGTTCGGGTGTGAGTGGTCCGTGGAAGGGCTGGCCCTGAAGTCACACATCTGCCTTTTGGAGGACACCGAGGTGGGATCTTCCATGGGGATTTCACGTTGGAAGGACAACCCCTGCGCGGGGCTGGGGGTGGCAGTGCCGGGGATTTTGGGGATAGGTGTGCACGGCAAAGCCCAGGACCTCTGCGTTCAGCCTGCCGCAGGAGCTTTGGGGGAGCACAGTCCGTGTGTGCGAGGCGCTGGTGTAATTTCCCATTGAAATTCTGGGAATTAAGAGTCAGGGGAGGAAGCAGGCACGGGAACGAGCGATCCATAGTAAACACACCACAAGTGTGATTCCACCGCCAGCTGAAACGAAGGAACGAGTTATTTTCAGCCTCCCTTTTAGTGGCAAATGCCTTTTTATTGTCTGCAGTGCGAGCGGGGATAGAGAGCTCTGCAGTCAGGGAGGCTCCGAGCAGAGTGGGATCTGCCTGGAGCGTCGGGAAGGCGGCGGAGCCGGGAGCACGGCGGGACGTGCCGGGGATCGTGGGCTGGTGGGTTGGGCTGGGAGCTGTCCCGGGGGGCTTCACCTGCTGGGAGAGGAGGAGTGGCTGGGGACAGCCTGAGTGGCTCAGGGGCTTGAAGGCCGCTCACCTCCCCTGTTTAGGGACATCTGGGGTGGAATCCCAGACTGCTGCGGGTGGGAAGGGACCTTAAAGCCCATCCCCTTCTACCCCAGGTGGGCAGGGACACCTCCCAGTGTCCCAGGCTGCTCCAGGCCCCATCCAGCCTGGCCTTGGGCACTGCCAGGGATCCAGGGGCAGCCCCAGCTGCTCTGCTCCAGTGCCAGGTTAATGCCATCTGTGTCCATAAGCTGGGACATCTGCTCATCTCCTGCTCCTCAGAAGCCTCCTCTGACCCTCTGGGAGCCTTTGGAGCTCTCAGGAAGTGACTGCTGGAATAGCAGCTGGGCTTCCTGCTGCATCCTGACAGCAGCAGGGCTGCGGCCAGCACGCCAGGAGGAATTTCTTCACGTTGAGGGTGATAGGATATTGGAATTGGCTCTTCAGGGAGGTTTGGAGTCCCCACCCCTGGAGGTGCCCGAGGAAGGCCTGGAGGTGGCACTCAGGGCTCTGGGCTGGGGGACAAGGAGGGGATGGGGCACAGCTTGGACTCGGTGATCCTGGAGGGCTTTTCCAAGCTCAGTGATCCCGGGATTCTGTGAGATTAAAACCCAACAGCAGTGAGGGGGATCAGGCGAGGGGACGAGCTGCACATCCAGGGCAGCAGAGCTGCCCTCAGGGCACTGGATACCTTGGAATGTCCGTCCTTCCCTTTGAAGGGCACCAAATCAGGCCTAGACCCTGCACCAGCCTTTGAGAAGAGGTGTTGAGCTGGGAGCAGCCCCCAGGCAGGCGATTTTTCCCTCAGAACGCCCAGAAGCGCGGATTTTGCGGGGTTTGTGCAGCCGTGCTGACGCCGTGTCTCCTCTGTGCCCGCAGTGGTTGAACCAGAGCCACAACGCGTGTGTGAACTATGCAAACCGCAACGCGAGCAAGGTGAGCGCACCCGGGAGCCGCCCGCGGCCACGGCCCGGGCAGGGAAACGCAGATCCCGGCAGGGAAACGCAAATCCCAGCCCTTCCCTGGCCCTGAAACCTCCGGAGCGGGCACTGAGGGGTTTCTGGGTTGGCCGTTCTCCCATGTTCAAACCTCAGTGTAACCGGCACGAGGATCTGGGCATCGCTGCAGAGGCTCAGGGCCTCGGAGCTGAACCGGTCCGTGGTCCTGACTGGTCTGGAATGGTTTAACTGGGATCTGAAGGAGCACAGAGCAGAATGGTCCCTGGGTTTGGGGGCGCAGGAGGAAGCTCCACGATCCCACTGCCAACTCCCAGCTCCTGTGTGTGCTGCCAGCAGTGGGAAATGGCGGGGCTGTCCCTGCTCCCCTCCTTGGCGGGGCTGTTCCTGGGAAATGGAGGGAAATCATGGAGCTGTCCCTGGGAAAGTGGAGGGAAGTCATGGAGCTGTTCCTGGGAAGTAAAGGGAAATCACGGGGCTGTTCTTGGGAAGTGAAAGGAAATCATGGAGCTGTCCCTGCTCCCCTCCTTGGCGGGGCTGTCCCTGCTCCCCTCCTTGGCGGGGCTGTCCCTGCTCCCCTCCTTGGCGGGGCTGTCCCTGCTCCCCTCCTTGGCGGGGCTGTCCCTGCTCCCCTCCTTGGCGGGGCTGTCCCTGCTCCCCTCCTTGGCGGGGCTGTCCCTGCTCCCCTCCTTGGCGGGGCTGTCCCTGCTCCCCTCCTTGGCGGGGCTGTCCCTGCTCCCCTCCTTGGCGGGGCTGTCCCTGCTCCCCTCCTTGGCGGGGCTGTCCCTGCTCCCCTCCTTGGCGGGGCTGTTCCTGGGAAAAGGAGGGAAATCATGGGGCTGTTCTGGGGAAGTGGAGGGAAATCATGGGGCTGTTCTNTGGGAAGTGGAGGGAAATCTTGGGGCTGTCCTTGGGAAGTGGAGGGAAATCACGGAGCTGTCCCTGGGAAGTGGAGGGAAATCTTGGGGCTGTTCCTGGGAAGTGGAGGGAAATCATGGGGCTGTCCCTGGGAAGTGGAGGGAAATCATGGAGCTGTCCCTGGGAAGTGGAGGGAAATCATGGAGCTGTTCCTGGGAAGTGAAGGGAAATCATGGGGCTGTCCTTGGGAAGTGGAGGGAAGTCACGGGGCTGTCCCCGCTCCCTTCCTTGGCGGGGCTGTTCCCGCTCCCGTGTTCCTCCTCAGCCTCCGTTCATCCCGTGCTGGGATGTGGGAAGCGGAGCTGGAATCCGTCCAGCTCACTGAGGGAAGTTTTCACAGACAAAATATTGACTGTGGCGAGTTTGGGGTTCAGCGCTCGAGGGTAGAAATGCTAATTTGGTACCATTTGCTGAATTTCACTCACATCCCTCCTTTGAGCTGCTATTATTGTAATTTTCTGATGCCAATTAATTTTCTGTTCCCTCTAACCTCGCTCAGGAGGCCACGGTTTCCCTCGCTTTTGCCTCTCGGGATGACAGACCATGTGTCACAGAACAATATGACAAAATTAAACCTGTCGCTGCTTTGAAACAAATACACCAAAAGCAAAACAAACAAACAAACAAACAAACAAACAAAAAAGGAAAAAAATGGGTTGAATGTTAATAACCAGAAGTTTGTTTATTGAAAATATGTTTTGTTTTTCTTTCCAAAGCCTTCTCCGACATCCAAGTTCATCCAGGGCTACTTGGGAGCTGTCATAAGTGCTGTCTCAATTGCAGTGGGTAACTCTTTATATCTCTGGATTTCATGGCTGAGCAGCTGCTTGGGAGGTGGTTTTTGGGTTGCCAAGCACGATTATACCTTTTAATTGACTCAGCTCAGTCCTGATAACCTGGCAGTGCTGTCCCCTGAGGTGTGGCTGTCCCTGCATGCCCGAGCTTTCCGCCGGAATTCCGGCACCTCCTGCGCTGCGGCTTTGCTGCCCTGCGAGCTCCGACTGTCCCCTCGTGCGTTAACTGGTGGTGAATTAATTAACCGTGGCCGAATTAGAGACCTCGAGGCTGCAGGCTCCTGGGTGGCAGCTGAGGAGAGGCAGGTTCTGGATTGTTCTCCGGAGGGGTTGGCACCTTGATCCCCGGTGCTGGGAATTGCATCTTTCCCTGTGGATGAGTTTCACACTGGAGATGGTTCGGGCCATGGCGTGGAAAACTGGAATGTTTTGGGTGGGAAGGGACCTTAAATCCCATCCAGTGCCACCCCACCACAGGCAGGGACACCTTCCCTAACCCAGGGTGCACCAACCCGGCCTTGGGCACTGCCAGGGATCCAGGGGCAGCCCCAGCTGCTCTGGGAATTCCAGCCCGGCCCCTCCCCACCCTCCCAGCCACCAATTCCTTCCCAACATCCCAGCCCAAGCTCCCCTTGCCCACTGGGAAGCCATTCCCTGGCTCCTGTCCCTCCAGGCCTTGGCCCCAGTCCCTCTCCAGCTCTCCTGAAGCCCCTTGAGGCCCTGCCAGGGGCTCGCAGCTCTCCCTGGAGCCTTCCCTTCTCCAGGGGAACATTCCCAGCTCTCCCAGCCTGGCTCCAGAGCAGAGGGGCTCCAGCCCTGGAGCAGCCCTTCTGAAGTTCTGTGTGAAGAAATCTGAGAGAGAGGAGCTTTTACCATTCCTAAAATCACCGTCTTGTGGCTTTTAATATCCCATTCCCAGGAGCATGGGTTCACATCAGGAGCAGGGTCAGCTCATCCCAGAGGGGCAGGAACGGTTTTGAGGAGCAATTTTCAGGAAGTTATTCCTCATGCTGGGCTTTCCAATGAGCCTCTGAACTGAGTGATTGAACCTTTTCCTTGGGAACATTAAAGATCCCACAGCAGTCGGTATTTTTTCCTCTGGCCAAGACATTTTCCCATTTCCTCAGGTCACAGAGGGTTTGCTCTTGCTCCTTGTGCAGCTGCCAGACCGTTTTCCAAAGGGCGTGGAGTTGTTCAAGTGCTTTGAGGTTTTGATGGAAAACTGCCCATTTTATTGGGTATTTTATTGGATCTCTGCTGGGTGGTTTTCCTTGTCCCTGTGTGCCGGGCAGGGCTGCTGCTCCTGTCCCCCCTGCTGTCCCTTCCTGCAGCCTCACCCTGCCCCCAGCCCAGCCTGAGCTCCCACCTCCGTCACCCCGCAGAGCTGTGCCCGCCCTCCCGGCTGAACTCTAACCCCAATCCCCACCCCAGCAGCCTCAGTGCTTCGGTTTTCCATCCACATCTTCCTCGGGAAGCACGGGATGGCTTCACTGACCTCCTGAGTGCTCAGGCCAGCGTTTCTGTCACCGTGTGAATCCCTGGGGTGGCACTCCCCGGCTGGATGTGCCGCCGCCGCTCACGCCCTGCCTGCCAGCCCCGGCGCGCGTGGCTTTGGCATTAATGCTGCTCTCCCTCTTGGAACAGGGGCAGATTAGAGGGGCAGCACACACGGACAAGGATCTTGGCAGAGTTGTGTCCCCCGAGAAGCTGGGAGGCTTTGGTAAGGAACCCCTGGAGTGTGGAGGTGCCCGTGCTGGGACAGCTGATGCAGGGCTTGGGAATCTTTAATTCCTTGGGCTGATCCCGCAGAGCAGCTGGAGCAGAAGGGCAGGTCCAGAGTGCAGAGGGGACCATTGGGGTGCTGTGAGAACAGCCCTGGGAAGGGAGGCGTGAGAAGCTCCGTGAGATTTGTAGGTAATAAAATTGGGGCGTTTCAGCCTCGTGTGAGCAGAAATCTCCCTGCAAAGGGGAGCTGCTGCCTGCTCGGAAGTGCCACGGTGTCCCCCCAGACCGGGATCCCACGGGGAGGCCCTGGGGGTGTGGAACAGCGTGGGTTGGAGCTGTGGTGCTCGGGGGGCCACAGGAGCGCTGCAGGGAGGGGCAGGAGCTTTCTGTTGACCTGTGGTTGTGGGGTGGAGAAGGACAAAAACCTTCAGGGGTTCTTCTTTTTCCTGATGTTGGAAGGAGGTTTTCCTCCACGTGGAATATGAAAGGCAGCAGCCCTCAGAGGTGCTTTTTCCTCCACGTGGAGCTTGGAGGAGAGCAGCCTTTAAAGGTTTTCCTTCCCGGTCTTGGATGGTTTTCTTCCACATGGAACAGGAAGGGCAGCAGCCCTCGGAGGTTCTTCTCCCTCTGGATATTGGTTTTCCTCCAAGTGGAGCATGAAGGGCCTTTAGAGGTTTCTCTCTTTCCTGATGTTGGAGGGAGGCTTTCCTCCACATGGAATATGGAGGGCAGCAGCCTTCACAGGTGCTTTTTCTCCACATGGAGCACGAAGGGCAGCAGCCTTTAAAAGTTCTCCTTCCGATGTTGGAAGCTTTTTTCCCACATGGAACAGGAAGCCCAGCAGCCCTTAGAGGTTCTTCTCCTTCTGGATCTTGGGAGGTTTTCGTCCAAGCAGGGCATGAAGGGCAGAAGCCTTTAGAGCTTTCTCTCTTTCCTGATGCTGGGAGGTTTTCCTCCATGTGGAGCACGAAGGGCTCTTTAAAGGTTTTCCTCCTTCTGGATGTTGGGCGGAGGTTTTCCTCCACGTGGAGCACGAAGGGCAGCAGCCCTCACAGGTGCTTTTTCCTGATGCTGGGAGGTTTTCCTCCTCGTGGAATACGAAGGGCAGCAGCCCTCACAGGCGCTTCCTCTCCACATGGAGCACAAGGAGCAGCAGCCCTTAGAGGTTCTTCTCCTTCTGGAGAAGATTTAATTTTCAGGCCTTTCAGCCCAGCCCCAAAAGTCACTTCCGACCCCAAAATGAAGTTTGAGCCTAAGGCCAAAGCCCTTCCCTCCGAGCTGAGCACGAAGAGCAGCAGCCTCCACAGGTTCTCCTCCTTCCTGGTGCTGGAGGAGCTCCCGAGCGGGGCGGGCGGTGGCGCAGGGGCGCAGCGAGGTGCTTCCCAGTGGCCTCTCCCTCCGTGTCCCTGCACCAGGGACAGCGGATTCCTTCCTCAGGTGATGCATGAGCAGATTTTGGCCTCGTTGCCGTGCAGTTAAACGAGAAGTCTTGGGGAATCTTTGGAAGTATCCTGATTTTCTTCCCTTTTTAAGAGGAGAGGAACTGCTCCAACCACAGCTCCTGATTTCCAGCCCTAGGGGAGGAATCTGGGGAGGAGTCCGTATTCTTTTATTCCATATTTTTC
>WEIT01027998.1:129033-139182 GCA_013389985.1 Dryoscopus gambensis | reverse complement strand
CCATTGTAAAATACCTCAACAGAAACAGCTGGAAAATGGGGAAAGCCAGTAGCTGTTAGTGAGTGCCTGACAGACACATGACAAAGATAACCTACCAGAATAAAACCTTTAGTCCAGATGTACAGAAGAAAAATGTACATCTGAAGCACCTTAAAGAACAAAGTTTTCCTAAAAGACCACTATTTACATTAGCAGCCATAAAAAAAAAAAGAAAATATGTTTCAGCAGTTATTCCTACCTAAAGGTCCAAGAGGTTTCTTTTTAAAGTGTCCTTGCTTATGGGCCATTTCAATTGCTTCAAGGAATGCTGGCATATGTTGTCCAAATCTTTTCAAAGTATTTGTTTTACTATCCTTCAGGTCTCTCAGTTGTTTCTGCTTGGCATCCAGTGCTTGTTGCATATCACTGTTTTCTCTCCTAAGATAACAGATTTTTTTTCAGTAGTTATAGAGCCTTAAGTGCAGTAGAAATAATTATAAAGCCTTGTTTTCCAGTTACTAATAGCATAGTGTATAAAGATGTCAGTAGTTCAGTATAAAGCTAGGTACACACATGCAATAGTATTTTTATAGTTTCCAGAAATGTGAGACAAAAAAACAAGAGAGAAAATTACTACTTTGCAACAGTTTTACAAGACTTTCATTTCTAACAGACTATAATAAATTTATTTCTAATTACGTGCTTCAATTTCACTGTCTTAAAAGATCCTCAACAAAACACACAGTAAGCATTAGTTACAATAATTGATAAAAGGCATTTAAATTATTACATCAGGTGCAATAAGGAGCAATTCTCAAATCCTTTAAGACAATAAATGACACTGCCATAATCCCCTCCAGTAATCATTGTTCAAGTTCAGGTTTCCAAATCAAAGCCGGAGTGTTTTGTGTTTTTTATCTTGGGTATGGGCTAAATTGGTATTTGAACCATTTTGCCTCAAAGCCTCTGTGAATCTGCCTTAACTATGGAAGCAATAATTACTCCTAAGTGTATCTATTCTCTGTAAAGTGAACAAGAAACTGGAGCCTAATACCTCAGGGATCACAGGTAAGTAAGAAGAGATACATAAAAGAAAGGATTCTCTCTAACTTGAAAGAGAAGTAAACAATTACATTCAAAAAGCGTAACCTACCTGAGTCTAGCATGTTCTTCCCTACACTTAGATATAGCCTGCTGAAACTGTTCCACTTGCTGGCCAATCATTATTTCTTCATCATGGAGTGCCTTTAACTGTTCCCTTAGGTATGCAATTTTCCTTTGTCTTTCCAATTTTTCAGGCTCTGAAACCTGATTAGCACTAGAAAAGAACATACCTCCGTATTTTAAAACCATACTGATGATCTACAAGTAACATGAACTTTTTCAATTGTAGCATACAGAAGATTTACACATCGGTTACATTTAAGATTCTGTTAACTTGCAAGATCTACATAGCAATAATGCCCATTTTAATTTCTTTTTTAAAATTTCTAATCACATGTAACTCTCCCCAGTTACATTCCTACTGCATTTAGTTTAAGACGTATTTGTTTTGCAGTATCATGGAAGCAAGAGAATGTCTATTATCACAAAAAAAAAAAAAAAGCATTTTCCTACCCAATTGCCTCTTTACATTCTAGTCAAAATCTTGGAATGCAAAGAAGCAGAACAGGAAAATTCAAATATTTAACCGGACCCTGCTAAAGTCTAAATAAATATTTTCTATTACTGCAGGTTTTCTCATTAATCAGAAAAGCTCACTTCTTTTTTACCGGCACCTTAATAAACATACAGTAAATACTGTATCCGTATTTACCAGCTTTTCAGTTCTTCAATTTGTTTACGTAGCTGTTCGTTGTCTTTTCCCAGACGTTTTAACTCTGTTTTGGAACGATTATAAACGATCTATGAAGAAAATAGGATACAGTAGTTTAAAAAATAGAAGAGAGAATTTCCTAAAGAACTATAGTTTTGAGTAACTACTGAACTGCACCAAACCAGACAAACATAACTTGATTTTAAAAAATTACATCTATTTATTTTGATCTAAGCTTAACACTGTTTAGTAACTATGATGCCGTTATGATTTTTTGCTTTTTCATATACTCCTCTCATAACCCCCTTCATATACACTTTTATGCAGCTTTTATGTATCCTCACTGCTTTTAGCCCACATACTTCTAAGTCCCTAAGTCTGATAACTAGCTTAGACCCAAAGTTCTCTTAAACCAAGAGACTAAACATCGTGGAGGTTTCGGAATTGGGGGTCAGAACGCCCCAGACACCAAGGTCCTCTCCAGAACACATTCTCTAAACCAAGATAGGCCCTCTCCTGGGTAACATTCCTCAAGATGGGGCTTCTCTTGGGTCTCTCTTTGGGGGATCTATGATAGATCTGCTAATATGCTAATGTGTAAATTCTGTAATTGTATACACAGACCATCGTGTAAGCGCATTTGCCAGCGCATTCTCCAGGGGTGCATGCTCCTGGATGACTGCATCTAAGGATCCTTAATAAATACCAAGGTAAAACCTCTTTTTCCCCTCTAACTGTGTTTGGCTTTTATTCTAAGAGCACAGGTTAAGGCACCAACTATATAAAGATACAAATGCCAGGCCCCTGAACAGACACTACTTCCAGACAGGCAGGAAATTGCACCTGTTTTGAACGCCACTCAAGAAGCCAAGACATAGGTGTAGAAGTACAGATGGGTAGACCATGGACAAGTTTAAAGTTTTAAATTGGCATGAACTTTGAAAGTTTTTTTTGCCTACCTCAGTTTCATTGACTGCTTTTCTTTTTGCCTGCACTTCAGCCTTCAAAGAAATACACTGAGGATGAAGGGCTTGTGCTTCTTCACTTACAGTTATCAATTTGTCTTGTATTGCTTTGTACTTTTTTTCTGCTTCATTCACTTTTACCTTTGGTGAAAAACCAGAATGATACACAAGTAGTAATGGAGCAAAATTTTCTCCAAAACCTCTGAATGTTACATGACAAATATCTCTCAAAAGGATCTATCAGACACATCTCAATTGTTTGAGTTTTCTTGGGTTTAAAAAAATAAAGCAAGCCATTGCCACTATGGATATGCTAAGACGAAAACTCGTAAATGTTCATTCTCAGGAAATAACAGACTACCAAATCTGCGAAGTAGACAGCAACGTTTTATTCTATCTCAAGGTTTACTTAAACACAGGACTCTTAATACAATCAGGCCAGGTACCACGATATCAAAAGCCAGCATCTGGACAATGTTCCTTCATCTCTACATAGACATGTTGACCATAAAGCAAAAATGTCTCAACTGTAAAACAGATACTTCTTAAAACAAAGGGAAAAAAACAATAAAAACATTTTTTAGAAAAGGAAAATGAGTGCTAACAAAGAAAGTTTGGAGGAGTTATAATAGACTGAAAAGTTTTGGGGCTGTTCAGCCTGGGGAAGTGAAGGTTGCATGAAGATCTCACAGCAGCCTTACAGTATCTGAAGGGAGGCCGACAAGGAAGCTGGAGAGGGACTCCTCATTATCTGTATTGATAGGACAAGGAATAATGGGTTTAAACTGAAAGAGGGGAAATTTAGGTTAGATATATGGAATGAACTCTTTCCTGTGAGGGTCGTGAGGCACTGGCACAGGTTGCCCAGAGAAGCTGTCTATGCCCCATCCCTGGAAGTGTTCAGTGCCAGGTGGGATGGGGCTTTGGACAGCCTGATCCAGTGGAAGGCGTCCCTGACCATGGCAGGGAGGTTGGAATTGGATGATCCTTAAGGTCTCCTCCAACCCAAACTATTCTATGATTCTAGATTCAAAATAATGATGCCCGTTTCTCTGCAAAAAGTGTGTTTCATATGCAGCTCTGAATGTATGACAAAATTATTCTTTCTTGCTACCTACAGAAGTCTTAAGAAGCATCCCAAAACTTCCAGAGGTCTGCTGAAATCACTGATCTTTTCTAAAGGCAATGATACCCAAGAAAACCTACACAACAGATCTCTGACTTGGGGGGCGACTACATCTAGAGTGATATACAGTTTAGCCCAAATATGTACCTGGCATTCTTCTACCTTCTGAAGGAACTCTGTATTTCCTTCTTCAGCTTTGATGTCTTCTTTGAGTAGCTCTATTTCTTTTTCCATCTCACTCACCTAAAGAGAAGCCTATATTAGCATGTCCACAGCAGACTGAGAATGAAATACATTTCATATGAACAAACATATTTTAGCAAAACATTTACCACTGCCCACGCCATGTGATGTTTCAAATCTTTGAGATGACTTTGCAGTTCATTCACAAATGCAATGCTTTTGAAAATTTCCTTCTTTTCCAAGTAAAGCTGCTTAAGTTCCTCAAGACGCTTAAAAAAGAAAACAGGGGTTCAATCATTACTGCAAAAAGCTGTGATATTATATGAAATTTTGGATTTAGGTTTTTTGAAATTCAGTGTCACTGAGACCTAATAAAACCAAAAGTATGCAATTTAACTCCTATACTTCCTTCAGTGCTCAGATCTGTTCTAAGAATTACTTAAACTTTTACATACCTCTTCTCCTTGCTCTATCTGAACATGGGTATTTTTTTTAGTTTTCCCAATAAATGAATAATCTTCTTTCATTTGCTCCAGCTGAGTTGCCTTCATAAAAAACTAAAAAAGGAATAAAAAGATGCAGATGTGAGATTAACACCTTACCTGAGTGGACTTTCCATAATTATGACAGGAAGACAATTCATCCCAACATCTCAGCATGCTGAATGATAACCAAAGTGAGAAACTGGTCAGGTTGTGGTGGTACAACTTCCACCCCCTCCTTGGGCCACAATGTGATATTTGAAATGTTTGTTAGGCCCCAGTCTTGATGAACAGAAGCTGGGCTCTGCTCCTCTTGAGTTTATCAGAAACACTCTCTGCTCCCAGGAACTTATACTGTCTGACAAGCTCCTCTTTCTAATGAACAACCTTAGTAACTTGTTTTTCTTGCCTGAGGAACAACCCAAATGGAACACTTTGTTACTGAATTTTCAAAGAAAGTTACTGACCCGAATTGTGGTCAGGATGGAAAATTACTATGACTAAAGCCCACTCTCTTGTGACCCGATAAACAATGGTCCCAAGTGAGATCCACTGAACTGTCCTGGACCACAGCAGGCTGTGACAGCATCTCCCTCTGAGTGAGACACCACTGTGAGCCAGAGAACGCTCAAGTTTACTTGGAGGACTGCTGCCAAAAGCTGACAGAGCCTGGGCAGATACCCCCACTCCTCAAGGATCAACCCTTCACCTACTGAGAAGATCCAAAGGCATTTGATATGAGTACTTCTCCAAGCTCAAGGGGAATTTTTTACAGGTATACAACTTGTACATACTCTTTAGGTCTGTTTACACACAAGTGTGCATATAGTATAGGAATTGTATTATGAATGTTTCTTGAGATTCTTAAGTAAGATTAGTAAGAAAATTAGGCCTACAAGTCAGCAGGCCTACATTGTGCTATTGTAAACTCTGTAAGAATCTTCTGTTAAATTGTTTAAATCAGGCTACTAATTAAGCTCTAGCTGGAATGGAGTTAAGTTTCTTCATAGCAACTGTTAGGGTGCTGTATTTGAGATGTGTGATCAGAACAATACTGACTACACACTAATAATTTAACTGTTGCACTGAGGCCTCCTGTGTCTCACACTGCCCTCCCAGTGAATAGACTGGCAGGTGTGCAAGAAGCTGGGAAGGGATACAAGCAGGCAGATGATCCCAAGTAGCCAAAGAGATATGCCACCCCAGAAACACCACTGTTGTGGTTTAGCCCCAGCCACTCAGTCACTTTCCCCTGGGGTGTGATGGGGAAGAGAATCAGAAAAGTAAAAGCAAGAAAATACATGGGTTGAGATAAACACTGTTTAATAAAGCAAAAGCAGCACACATAAGCCAAGCAAAACAAGGAATTCATTCATCACTTCCCAGGGGCAGGCAGGTGTTCAGTCATCCTCAGGAAAGCAGGGCTTCATTGTGCCTAATGGTGACTTGGGAAGACAAATGCATCACTAAAAAAGTCCCTCAATTCCTTCTTTTCCCCCAGCTCTATATGCTGAGCATGATGCCGTATGGACTAGGATATCCCTTTTGTCAGTTGGGGTCATCCGTCCTGGATGTGACCCCTCCCAACTCCCTGTGCACCCCCAGTCTCCTTGCTGGCGGAGTAGAAAAAGAAGCAGAAAAAGCCTGGACTCTATGTAAGCCCTGCTCAGCAGTTACAAAACCAGAAGTAATGAAAATAGATCCACATTATCAATACTGTTTTCACCACAAATCCACAACACAGCCCTGTATGAGCTGCCATGAAGAAAATTTACTCTAACCCAGCCCAAACCAGCACAGTCATGCTCAGAAATAAAAACAGGTAAGAGAGGGTTTAGAGGGATTAGCCATCTTTTGCTTGGGAACTGGTTGGGCATCAGTCTACCGACAGGAGGTGGTGAGTGACTGTCTTTGCATCTCTTATTTAGTTTCACTTTCTTTCTGCCTCCTTCCAGCTGTCCCTTCAGTTTTTAAACAATTTTCATCTCATCCCTCTAAATTTTTTTTACTTTTACTCTTCATTTCCCATTTGCCCATCCCAAGCTTGGGGGCAGCACAGAAGGGGAGTGTGTGGTTGTGTGGTACTTAGCTGCTTACCTGAGTTAGCCTAAAACGGGTTATTAAAATTAAGGAATTTGATTTTTTTTTCCAAACGCTCTAAAAATCTGCAATCAGTACTTTAATGTTTTATGACTATGTTAAACTGTTTTTCTTACCTTGTACTTGTCACCTTCATTTTTAGTCTGTAAAAACTGTTTACTCATCTCTTGGGTTAAAACAGACACAGGATTATCTACCTGCAAAAATAAATCATTTTCATTTTATTTTAATTACAACTTACCATGTAACTGCAAATCCATGAAAGTGAGCACCCTGTTCCAGTCTTTCAACTTAGTAATAAGCTAAGGTTCAGAAATCAAACTTTCTAATTCTCTCACATCCTCAAAAAAACCAAAACATAACAAACAAAACCAATAACAAACAGAAAATTAAAAAATCCAACTATATCAAGTACAAAATAGAACCACAGCAAGCACAACTAAGGTACTGCTTCCAAGAGGGTATGTGAGTTCTATAAAAACAGTACCTGTAAGTTCCATTTATTTAACGAAATCAGCATTAGAAATTCTTGTTATATCAAAGTATTGCAATGAATGCAATGAATTGATTCATATATTCTTACAGACATTGTCACAAAATAAAACACATACTAACCGAAGTTTACATTATTTGAAATTCTAAGTATGTTGAATATTTCAAACTTCACATGTACTACCTGATCTTTTATTAATCACTTAGCAGTAAAATCACATTCAAATTTCTGAAACAGCAATACCTGAAATAATCAGCAGAAAAAACTCTCCAGATACAAAAGAAACCTACATATGTCATGCTTTTTATCAACAGGACATATGACTCACAGATGACAGCAAACTCTTATCTGTCTGGGACAGAATCCTGTTCTGCATTGTGTGAGGTATAAATTTCAATTTTCCTTTTGCTGATGTATTTGATCTTTAAATAACATAGAAGAGGTAAAACTCTCTTCTTTAAGGAATGGTACATTTCTTTTTAATTGAAAAATTATAATAATATCACATGCCAATGTCTTCTTAAATTGCACAGAACTAAACACTACAACAACTACCTGTATATTAAAGTGATCCAGTATTCCTATGAGCTCCTCTTTCTTTGAAGAAATTACGGTCCCTAGTTGTAAAAAAAATAAACAAAAAATATCAATAGGTCAAAAGTACAGAGACATATAATGCCCCAATTTTTTTTTTCAGTGTAGAAAATGTAAAAAATTAAGTTTAATCTTTTTGTGACACAGACTTAGTCCTAAATGAGAAACACTGGTTAGAGGGTTTTTTTATTATTTTTCAATATATTTGCATTTGAACAGAAAGACTTCTAATTGAAGTCCTTCTTTGCCTCATACACCCCCCGGACACAATTTGGATACATCAGAAAATTCAATAAACCTCAAAAAAGATTGAAAACTATGTTCAGCCTCATCACACAAGCTGCTTTTTCTAGAAACAAATACAAATGTAAAACCTGACATACTAAATAATGCATATCAATAAATATGTAATGTTTTTGACATACTAAAATATTCTTAGCCTGGAATAAAGACAAAAAAATGGACATCATCATCATCCTTGAATGATTTTATGAAATGAGAAAAATCATCCTTTACTAACATTAAGGCATTCAAAGCCATGAACACATTCAGAGAACTTCTAAGACTGAGTATAAAGCAAAGTACCACCAACCAGATTTGCTTTTTAGTTTGCAAGTTCTGCTTCCATCCTGATTAATGTGCTGATTCACAGTAATAGACGCACCATACAATTCTGGTTTAAATGCATCTCTACCTTGGTTTCGCAAAGTTATGGAAATATCTGCAGAACTAAAAAAACACAAAAATAATAAAAAAGACAACTGAAATTTATTTCAAATATAAAAACAAGAACAAAAATCAGAACATTTTAGTTTTCCACACAAATTGTCATGTGTCCTAAAGGTCACAACTGCAAGTCAGTCATAGTACCAATCAGAAGAACACGTATTTACTTGGTTTGAGCCAAAATAGTATTAGACACTTTGCTGGTTTAAAACTCAGTAGGAAAAGTAAACCCACTCAAGCTGCCCCCTTTCTTCCGCCCCCTTCCCACAGTGGAGGAATCAATAGAAGAGATTATAAAGTGGAATCACAATTTACTGCAAAATGTCAAAACCCCAACAATATTAATAAGAGCGTACAACACAGAGTGTTTTACCCACAGAAGGGTATTCACTACCCAACAAACAAAAATGCTTCTCCAAGGCAGTGCCTGGTACGGTTTTCCATGCAAACACAAAATGGCAACTGGCCCCATGCTGGCCCATGTGGTGCATAAGAAAACAAAGGCACTATGTCTGGGATGCTCACGGCTTAACTTCCCCCGTTCCCCAGCCCGAAAACAACGGAAAAACAGGGACAAGACAAAAGCTGGTGAGACCTTACAGGTCTCTGAAACAGGTCAGGGGACCCTTCTCCTGGGCCTGACTGTGCGAGAGCAGGACTAGAGTGCTCAGCAGGTTCGGCAGCGGCGGCTCCAGCGGCTGCCATGGTCATGGCGGCTGTGGCTGGGGCTCTGCTCCGTGCTGCTGCTGTTCCCTCCCTTTTGGTCTCTCTGAGTGGCAACTCGGGCTTGCTGGCGCTGTCTTTCAGCACCAAACCAGAAAAGCCGTGGCTCGGCGGAAGAGTAAAGGGACTGTAGCTTGGGGTTATTTTATGATGATGGTCTATTCCCGATTGTCTCCTTTATGCCCAGAAATGGCTGCTGCAGCTTTAAGGTGGGTCCGGGGGAGGGCCAGCCTTGGCGCCTCCTGCGCGGGCTTTTTTCAAAGTCTCACTCCCTGTGCACTCAGTGCGTGGAGATCGGCGGTTACTTTGTTGCTTAGCTAACTCATTTTTTTAGCGGATTAAGCAAGAACGTTCCTTNTTGTCTCCTTTATGCCCAGAAATGGCTGCTGCACCTTTAAGGTGGGTCCGGGGGAGAGCCGGGAGCCTTGGCGCCTCCTGCGCGGGCTTTTTTCAAAGTCTCACTCCCTGTGCACTCAGTGCGTGGAGATCGGCGGTTACTTTGTTGCTTAGCTAACTCATTTTTTTAGCGGATTAAGCAAGAACGTTCCTTTTTTCTCCCCCTCCACCTTTCCGTGGACTGAAGCAGCAATCCTTTGGTGGGTTTTTTTTGTTGTTTTTTTCTTGGACTGTTTTGGCTTGGTTTTGGTACGCTATCAGATAATTGCCGAGACCAGCAGGGGCCACTCAGCCGGCTGGAGACGCTGGGAAAAGCTGAACCAACAAGAGCAAGGACAAAAAAATCCACCAGCTTCATCTGCTGTGAGGAGGAGACCAACGGCAGAGGTTCAACAGGTTCCCATCTGTTTTGCCCAAGCTGCTGCATGAAATCTTCTTTCCCCTTCCCTGAGACAACAGCCAGCCGTCATTTGTCCCCCCTCTGCCACGTGGCCAGCCTGTTTATTGCTTCCCCTGACATTCTGAGGTTTTTTTGTTCTGCTGGGGGGGGGGGCGGGGGGGGGCGG
>WEIT01027998.1:115126-128996 GCA_013389985.1 Dryoscopus gambensis | reverse complement strand
TTTTTTTTTTTTTTTTTTTTTTTTTGTGCCGTGCAGGCACTTAGTTAACAAACAGGGTTTTTTTCACTTTCACCCACGGGTATTCATTTTTCTCATTGGCAAAAGGGATTAATGAAGCCCCTCTCTTTAGAGGAGACACTCATTCCGGAGTATTTTCTCCTAAATCTGTTTTCTATATCCAGACAGACTGCCAGTGGCAGAGAGGGGCAAACTCTGCCAAGGCTGACCCTAAAAGCTCCACACCCCTTCCCTTAAACCTGGCAAACTCAAAAGCTGGCAACCCTTCTGCTTTTGGCCCCAGCTTCCTCGTGCTGACACCACGGCCCTGCCATGATGTGTGTGGTATGGAATCAGACACTGACAGAAACTCCAACCCTTCTCTCCATAACCATGACAGACACACTGCTGCCATACACTGACTGCTTATACCTCCTATACGTCACCTATATCATGAGCCAAAAGCAAATATTTGTGAGAAAAGATTTCCTCCACTTTCCCTTCCCATCTGAGTGCCCTCTTTTTACATTGCAGAATCAAGCTGCTTTTTGGTAGTTCTCCTTTTTTTAAACTGGATTCTGTATAAAACAGTTGCTTGGCTTCTACAGCCTAACCAAAGTAATCTATAGCAGAATGCTTAAGGCAATTTTCTAGAAAATGTGAGATGTGATTTCAGTTCCAAATTCCAATTTCCTGTTTCTCAAGTGAGTGCTGAAACACTGACTTAATACACATAAGGCAAATACTGCCAACAATTTTACTCTAAGTACCTCTGAAAGTAAAGGCCTGGAACTCTGAATAACAGCTTTATGTAAATATAAACTCCTAAACCTATCTTTTTAGTGGATTCCCTAAACATGTTATTCCCATTCTCACAGCAGACATGAATCCATTTCCTGCATGTTTAAATACCCAGCCATAGGTCAAGGTGTTTATATTGTATATTCACTCATGACACCAGAAAGACTGAAAAATAATTAACCTCACTGTTTGCAAAACAATGGTAACTAGTTCCCTATGATTTTTTTCTAGTGAACTCCATTTTTCTGTAGGATATTCAATGACAGTGGAAGTAAGACACGAGAGCAGGCAATACAGAGGACATATCACTGTATTAGCTAGCTCAGTGTACCACTTGCAAGTAGGACAGAGTTAATTTTCTTGCCCTTACTGTGAGGGCCAGAGCCTGGAGACATGTGAGTGTTGTTATTCTATGCCCCACACATCATCACTGGGGGCACGGCTTCAGCTGGATGAGAAGGGGAACACGAAGTGGAACTGCCACCATTTTGTTCCTTTTGTCCAGGGAAAGCAGGCAGCGAGTGAAGCAGTGGGGTGGCTCCAGTCCTACCATGGGGTTTGTGCGTCATTGTTTTGCTTGTCTCAGGCTCGGGGAGGGAGTGTGGGTGCGGATGATTTGTCCACCATTGTTTCTTTTTCCCACAGCATAGGCATGGACACTTCTGTTTGCCATTTTCTTCTTTGTCTCAGGAGCTGCATGGATCAGGCTGTGGCGCAGTCACCTTGAGTCAGACTCAGGGAGCATTTCTGTATGTAATCACCCTCTTTTATACACTGTTGTTATTAGTATTGTTGCTGCTAATGTTTGTTTTCCTTATCTCATTGCTGACTTTTTTCAGCAAATTTTTATCTCAACCCTCTCTCACTGGAGGGAAAAGAGAGCAGCTGTTTGGAGTTTAATTTCCAGTTGGTTTCAGACCACAACATTCAGAAATAACGGTATACTACTGGTAAAACTTCTAAGGTTTATTGTTTTCAGAGTTTGGGGGTTTTTTTTGAGGGGGGAGGGTGCTGTTTAAATATGGTCTCTTCAGTGTTATGCTTTTTATTCAAGTCCAGTTGATCTCATAAGAAGATGCAGAAAATTAGGCTTAACAGACAACTCAGCTAACCTGAATGCCAATCACTGAACTACAACCACAACTTTAAAGTTTTACTTACGTCTCTCCTTTTTGAATAAACATTTTTAATGAGGAGCCTCTGTTAGTTGCAGTGGCTTTTCCACCGAGTCCAACAATTAGTGCAGTTAATACAGAACTTTTTCCACCTGTAATTGAAGCATTGAACTTGTTTAAAGAGAAGCTATTGTAACTTCTACTCCAGTTCGCCTGTATTACAGTTTCTTGAGTTCTTATATATTCATGCATTAGAAGTCCAAATTCTGTCCTTATTGAACATATAAAATAACAATAATGCTAGAAAAGCATCTGCCATTTTCAAGGTTCTCCCTAAAAAAACCCCAACATGCTGAGCCAAACGTCTGTTATTTCTATTTAGCAATTTGCATTCAACAAAATGTCCTAGGTCAGAAGGAATCTCCTCTTCCTTGTAAGCATACTGAAAACATGTATACAACAAAAGAAATCAAACATACATTACCATTTATCGATCTATCTGAAAGACTGTTAAGCTCTCTTTCCAAATTTATGTTTAATTTTTTTAATTCTTTCTCCAGAGGAAGGGAGCTCATATAAATAGTTATAACTTCCTTTTCCTATAATAGTTTCTATGTGCCATACTGTCCTGGGTTAGCTGGAGTAGAGTTTGTCTTCCTCCTGGTAGCTTGTACAGTGCTGTGTTTTGGGTTCAGCACAAGAATAATGCTGGTGACACGCACATGTTTTGGTTGTTGCTAAGTAGCAAAGTCGAGGATTTTTCAGTGCCTCATGCTCTGCCAGTGAGGAGGTGCACAAGAAGACAGGAGGGAGCATGGCCAGGAGAGCTGACCCAAACTGGCCAAAGGGGTATTCCATAAAAAAGAATGTCATGCCCAGTGAATAAACTGGGGGACATTGTCCAGGAGCCACTGATTGCTGCCCAGGGATGGGCTGGTTGTGAGCAACTCTATTATGCATAATTTGTTTCTCCTAGGTTTTATTCCTCTCTTTCTTTCTGCTTTTCATTATAGCTATTATTGTATTTTGTTTTATTTCAATTACTAAACTGTTTTTACCTCAAACCACGGATTTTACCTTTTTCTGATTCTCCTTCCCCTGCCACTGGGGTACACGGGGAAATGAGTGTGTGGCTGCACAGTATTTAGTTGCCAAAAGGGATTAAATGACAACAGTCCTTTCTGGCACCCAGTGTGGTGCTTGAAGGGTTAGGATAACTGACCAGAGTACGTTAAAACAAATTTTCTATAAGCATTCATGATATTAGTTTACTATTTTCTGATCACAATGCTGATTTATTTGCCCTCAGAGTCGTGCTGGTTCTCAGAACTGCATTATGTAACACCTTCCTTGTAGAGCGCGCTCCCGGTTTTGGTGTTTATCACCTTTGGGGCCTGGGCTAAGGCTGTAATTTTGAATTACTGTGTAATGCTGGCTGATACGGTATGATATATGATATGATATATGACATGATATGACATGACATGACACAACTGGTGGCCGTGAAATTCGCCGGGTCCGTGCACTCGGCACCCCCTCACCGCTGGGCTGCGGCAGCCATCTAGCGGCAGCTGTTCACAGTTACAGCTTTTACCCTTCCTCCTCTGAGAGACAACCTAGAGGAGACATCTTCCCCTTCTTCTCCAGGTTAATTACAACAGCTTTTGAAAATTTTGAATATCCTTGGTAAGCTGAAACCATCAGGAAGCAGGATGTTGCTGAATATGGTTCAGATCTCGTTTAGCATTAAGCAACTATCAGCATTACTTCAACCCCCCATTATGAGCACCGTGTCTCCTCCAAACTCAGTGATGGGAACTGCAGGCACTTGGACAACTACTGTGCATTTAATAAACATAAAAGTACATTTAGTTCCAATAAAAATTTATGTATTATTTATCTATGAAAATATTTATATTCATATTATCTTTTGCAAAAATCTCCAAATTTAAGACCTAACTCACCAGCCTTTAACTACTAGGATAGACCTGTGTGGTACCTAATTTCAAGTGAATCCTTGTCCATGCCTAAAAGATGGCTACCAATTCTTTTTCTAATAAAAATTACATCTTCTATATTATTAACAGAAGTGTTCTTTGACAAAGACACTATGGAATTAATACTTACTTCCATTGGTTCCAATAACAAAATTGAGATTTGATCCAAACTGAAAAGGCCCCAAGTTTGAATGGCACATGAAGTTCTTCAGCTGGATACTTTCAATTATCCCAACTTCACCGTCAGGCTAAAGAATGAGTAATTAAAACTCAAGTTATGTATGCATTTCAATGAGATTAAATTTATATATTTTAAATGCAATGAGCATTAAAATGTCAGTATGATATAAAATATCAGCCACAAGGAAACAGAAGGGTTTCATGACACTGTGTAAAGTTGCTTGCTATAGAGCAGTTATGCAGAAAAATAAAAAGAAAACAGTTACCAAAGCTCATCCCTCACTTATAGTAACTTTCAGTTCTCCCCATTACTAACTTATTATCAATACAATATAAAATATTAAGATAACAGATCTACGCAGTTGGCTAACCAAGTTAAAGCATGTAATTAAGGGCATTGTCCAAATGTCTTGTAAATACTGACAGGCTTGGGGCACCAATCACCTCTCTAGGAAGCTGTATGGGCTTTGGGTGGCAAGGTTGTGGTAGCAGGGGCAGGAAACTACAGGGGAGGCTTCTGTGAGAACCTGCCAGAAGCTTCCCTGTGTCTGACAGAGCCAATCCCAGCCAGCCCCAAGACTGACCCGCTGCTGGCCACGGCTGAGCCCATCAGCAACAGTGGTAGTGCTTCCGGGCTAAGAGTCAGGAAAGGGAAATTGAAATTGCAGCAAGTGCAGCCAGGGAAGAGAGGAGTGAGAATATGTTAGAGTAACAGCTCTGCAGACACCCAAGGTCAGTGAAGAAGGAGGGGCAGGAGGTGCTCCAGGCATCAGAGCAGAGATCCCCCTGCAGCCTGTGGAGAGCACTATGCTGGAGCAGGTGGATTCCCAACAGGAGGCTGTGACTCTGTGGGAAGCCTACACTGGAGCAGGCTCCTGGTGGGATATGTGGCTCATGGAGAGAAGAGCCCACACTGAAGCAGGTTTGCTGGCAGGACTTGTGACCCCCTAAGGGAGCCACACTGGAGCAGGCTGCTCCTGAGGGACTGCATCCTGAGGAAGGGATCCACACTGGAGCACAAAATGAGTGGGAGTCCTCCTTCTGCAGAGGAAGGAGTGGCAGAGACAACATGTAATGAACTGACTGCAGCTCCCATCCCCAGTCCTCCTGTGCTGCTGCAGGCAGGAGGTAGAGAAAATAGGGAGTGAAGATGAGCCAAGGAGGGGTGGAGGGAAGGTGTTTTAAGATTTGGGTTTATTTCTCATTATCTCTCAAATCCCGATTTGATTGTTGATAAATTCAGTGAATTTCCACAAGCTGAGCCTGTTTTGCCCATGACAATCACTGGGAAGTGATCTCTCCCTGCCCTTATCTCAGTCATCAGCTTTTTGTTGTATTTTCTCTCCCCTGCCCAAGTGAGGAGGGGCAGTGACAGAGTGGTTTTGGTGCACACATAGCATCCAGACAGGTTCAACCCCCCAGAGAAGCCTGGTCCAGTGTCCTACCACTGGTAAAGTAATGCTTCCTAATGTCCAGTTTAAATACACAGGACAGTACTTGCAATCTCAAAAATAATTTTCTAAAAATCCTCCATCAAATTAAAACTCAACTACTAAAAGAAAAGCAGAAAAAAAAATTCCTGTTTTCAAGTTTCTTTTCCATCAAAATTTGCATTTCAATCACTAGATTTTTTTAGACATCTGAAAGTGTCAGCTGTGCAAAACAAACAAGTATTTGGCACTTCTTTTAGTAAATAATAAGTTTTCTAAATATTTTCTCTGCTTTTACTACAACCGTAACTGAAATATACCATAGTTCTTCCAAAATCCATTTCCTTCATTTACCTGACAACTTCAGTAGTATTCCTTCTACAAAACCAGAATATTGTTATTTTATCATCAACTAGTAACAAGAAGTAAGAATAACCTCATGCAGAAGTCCTCATCACAGATAGTATCCCTAGCTTCTTTTATCTTTGTTCTACTGAAGCCTACATCCAAGACATTTCAATAAGCACAGAACTTTTCTTGTATCTTCATCTCTATGACTTTGTAAACTACTTACCAGCTGTGAAGAGACACTATTATTAGCTGAGAACTCTAAAGTGTTTTCTTCATTAGACTCATCACTATGTACATCTGTGTATTCTTTTCTCTGCCTTTTCTGGGATCCAGGATTTGAAACACTTTCTTCCTTTCTCTTACCCATGAGTACTGAAAAATGGAAGTAATGAAATACTAGAGGTTTCAGTCTTCTAAGTGACAACATACCTACAGGTGATAGCACAGACATACCAAAATACTTACTTTGGTAAAACAAATATTAAAATCACGGCAAACTTTGCAACAAATACTTTTCCAGAACTGAAATCTCAGTAATTTAAGGTTATGCTTCCTATGAAAGAGTTGCATCAAAACAAAAAACACAGCTTCATTATTCTAATCAAGTTGAATTTGTTGATTAAAAATAAAATCAACCTTGATTCTGTTTTCCTTGGTACATTAGACTTTGGAATACTTGCTAGAATTGGTTTTTGGTTAGCAATGGAGTTGAAGATTAGTGGTAAAAAGTACCTAACTAATATCATATGATCAGCAGCATCAATACAGGTTTGATTGAAGTCAGCTGCACGGGCAAGAAGAAAGTGTATTAATTATTTGTGGTTGACAAAAGCCGAGAAAATTAATATGCAGTACACATAAAAGTAGAATAAAGGAAAATTCAGATTCATAGCACTGTGCTGTTTCTTACACACAAGGTAGTATAAGGTGATCACAGTAAACAAAATGCTCTTAATAAAGGATAACTATTCTCTCTCTATAAAGGACATATGTATAAAGTTCCTCTACAAATCAATAACACACAGACTTCCAGCACTGATAGGCCAGGTCTGAAACAAATCTTGCAGAAGTAACGAGCTTTACTAAAAACATATAAAATTCTCTTATTTTCTGTAACTGTAAGCTTATGGCATGGTTTTTATTCCCTCTGAATACATACTACGTTCTTCATACCTAGAGGCCCAAAGCCCTACACAAAACACAGATGTTGACATACTTGCCCAAAGTAGAAGCAAAGTGCTATTTACACAAATGCAATACACAATCCTTCTATTTGTTAGCAGTTAAGTCAGCTACTGCTAAGTATCCAAAACAGACTAAAACTGACATCTGTTGTACAGTTTTCTGACATGGAAACTTTTCTGAAATGGATTATGTTCTCCTACTCATCTTTGTTTACTGGAATTTAATCTAGAGCTCCCTTCTAAGAAAGATGGCAACCAACTTTAACGCATATCACCAGTTCAAGCAAAATTCAGAGGTATTAAAGGTACTTAAAATTCACTGCTATAGAAAGATCACTGCATGGCACATGGCCTAAGAATTGGCTGCTTATTTTTAAAAATAAATTAATAAAAATATTATTTTTCAAAAAAAAAGTGCGAGGTGCAGGAAAGAATGACCAGCACTAGAGACGTAGCATGCCCAAAGTTGGTGATACATGTCTAAATACAGTGGGGGCTTGCAGGCCAGAACACTCCCAGTCATGGATACAAGTGATGGTAACAAGCAAGCACTTCCTTGTCCCACGGGACAGATGGGATGATCCAGGAGAGAAGACATACAGGTCAGCCTAACAGCTCCTGACGTGGTCTGCTGGATCCCAGAGGGAGGTGACACAGTCTGTGACAAAGCTAGGCGGGTCAGCATAGCGGCTGCAGCTGTGCAGTGCAGAGCCTCAGGACCCCAAAGGGCCCCTTTGTTAAAGCCCTCAAGCCCTCCTGGAGCTTCTCAGTGGGCCTTGCTCCACATTCTCTCTGTAAATGTCTTTAAGATTAGTTACTTGGAGAAGCTACAGAGAACTCAATTAAATAAAGACTCCTGAAGTACAACTTTAGTAATAAGAACTCGTGCTGCAATGGAGAGGAGCAGTCCTTCTTCTCTCTGTCTCATCCCCCTGAGTCCAAGCAGCTCTTTACACAACAAAATAATAAATCATTTCAAGGCTCTGATTCTACCAGAAAGAAATGCAGGAAAAAAACGTCTTTCTTTTAACATTTGTTAGGTGAGCTCCCTAACCACTTCACCATGCAGATCTGTATGCTTGGGTCATTGTGCTGAAAGATGCTTCTCTGAGCAGTTTCCTTGTGTCAGCCTAATGTTCTGGACAAACTCTTGCCTGATTTCAGCTGATGGGAGGTCAGACAGCTCATACTACCAAGAGTCACGGAGAAGAGTACTTATTGTAACAGACGCAAGAGACATTAAATTACATCATTACAAATAATATCTAATTTCTGTTCTATATATTTGTTGACTGCTTTATAAAATACAATGTCTTATGATCCCCTCATTAATTTTCTATGACACAGCATCTAAAAGATAAAGAAAAAACAGTATTAATCCCTTTCCATTATGTGCAATGAACAAAATTCAAAGCAAATGCAGAAATGCCACTGTCACAATAATTTTGTATGGTAGGGATTTCTTTATCAAATATTAGAGGAGGAAGAGGAGGAGGACAATGATGATGATTACTGATGACTATTATTACTATTTCTATTACAATGATGATGCCCATGAAGTATTTACAGCAAAACTGTCATAGCCACTCTATGTTACGTAGTTCAATACCACACATAGAAATCAAGGAGCAAATACACTTCATGATTCAGTTTACATACCTTTTGCTATGCTACTCTTGGTTTACTATAAAAACATGCCTTCATGCCCAAATTACTCAGACTGGGAAACAGTCACTTGCAAGCTCTTGGCATCCATCACCCAAATTCATCGAATCTGCTGTTCCATTAAAATCTTTCTCTAAAAAGGGAAAACATAAGCTTTAAATGCTGTAATTAATAACATCCAAACTAAAGATGATGGCTATGAGTTCCATTGCTATACTTTTTGAACATTTAAGGAAAAGAGAGTGTAAGAGTAGAAAACAGAACAAAATAATCTCATGTAATCTAACTGTGAGGAAGGCAGAAGACACAGCAGTCTGCACCCCAAAACTGCTGAAGAGCTAGTACTGCAAACAAAACTTAACTGGAACTGCAAGCAAACTGTATTAAGTAGCCTCAGAAATTATGACAGGTATCAGTGGATGCAGCACCTTCCCTTTTTGAGTACAGAAAAGCTGAGAGGAGCAAGAAATTAACCACAGCCACAAGGAACCCATTAGTAAGATTTTACAAGAAACAAGGGTTTAAAAGGCACAGGAAGAAATTTAAAAAATAAATACACAGAAAATGACACATATTTGAATTTTATCTTCGCATCATCTTAATGTTTTTGACAAGAGAAATCCGTTTTTTACATTAATTTCTCCCAAAACTCTTGCATCAAGACACCTCTAATTTTCTTCATTAAGTTTTTAACTGAAAAAAATCATTGCTTTCAGTCTCAGCACTACTCACCCTAACTTTTAACAGTTTGGGAATAACTATTCAAGGCAAAGGGAAAGTAGCTGATCTAACCTATCGGAAGGTTATTAAAGTATGCAATACTATACTGGAAACAAACTGGAAAAAACATACATCAGTATTAAAATATGTAAATAGACTACTGGGAAGCCAACAATGGACATTATTGACAAATGTTAACAAAAGATTTTTTTAATGGACTAGACATCATATTTAAAAACTGAAGAATAAAATATACTTCAGTATATTACAATAAAAAGTAAGACTATGTTAATGGAAATTTGTGATGACAGAGTCAATAATTCAAACAAGAATCCAACATTCACTCAAGAAGAGAAATCAAGAGTACTGATTTAATAAAGAAAATAAAGTTCACTATCATGGAATGTAAGAGTACACAGGAATAAAAACTGGACCTATTTTGGGAGCAAATAAAGGCAAGACATATTCAATTACAAAAACAATCAAAGGATCCCTGCAAATTATGACAAGCAATTGTTATGCATATAATAAGAGCATGAAAGAAAAAGATAAGCCCCAAATGTCCTGTATAAAACTATAAAGACTATAATAGAAAAGTACTTACCCTGTTCTCATGAAAGGATAGGAAGGCAGAGGCTGCATCCCCTGATGTTCACCCATGTTCCAACATAATCAATGGGCTATCTTTCCACAGTATTCACTGCAATGGAGTTCCAAAACGGTTTCCCTTTTCCCTACCCGGCTGGTCACAGCTGGCCTCATCCAGAGCTCACACAACCAATATGCTGTCACCAAATCCACACCACTGGTTTTCTAGCAGCCCTCACTGGCCTGGTGTCCACATAAGGTAGAAGGCGTCCCATCTGTCCTGTGGGACATTCACTTTAAACACCCTAGACCCCGCCCAGCTATAACCCTGCCTTTCATCCAGCTGGCAAAACAGAGGTAAAGCAAAGACATCAGAACAGACCTATGGTGTGATAAACACAAGATTTGGGAAGAAGCAAAGGGTAGAAGAAGAAGAAAATACCTGAGATCTTTAGCTAATGTATAGCATGCTACATTTCACAGTCACAAAAATAGCAACAAAATTACAAATTAACACTAGCAGTTAATAATAATGAAGGAAGTACAACACTATCTGTTGTACTTAAAGGGAGGTATTTCGGAGGGCTGAAGTCAGAAGCCCAGCCTCATACACAGCAGTGGGGTGCTCCACATTTTTTGGGACTATCTGAGCCAGATGTTCCACATTAGACTCCATGTCTGACGTTCACGACTCCTCTCCTAACATATTTGCAGCCAGTGCGTAAGAAGCCTATATCATCCCTTCAAAACACCGGAAAAGCACTGCCTGACCCCCAGAATCACAGAATGGGTAAGGCTGGAAGGAAATACAGTGGGTCATCTGGTCCAACCTCCCTGCTCAAGCAGGGTCATCTCAGAGCACATGGCACAGTGTTGGGGAGGGACGGGAAGGGGTTGGAGGGGTAGGGTAGAAAGGGATTATGGGGTGAAGGGGGGAGCGGAGGGCCACGCCACATGGCGTCCTCCATTTCGTGGAGTAAAAGGATTGGTAAAGCCATCTTGGCAAACTGGGGATTCTTCAAATGGGGATGAGGGAGCGAGACAAGGGATAGGGAAAGGGTCCGAAACTACGTGGCCAGTGCAGTTTCGGCAAGGGGGTTGAGGAGATTGAGGGGGGCCAGGGAGATTGTAGCAGCCCTGTGCCTGCTGGCAGTTTGCACCTCCCGGTCTCTCCAACGCAGGGAAGAGGTACTGGGGACAGGGGGTGAGGAAGGAGGGAGAGGGTCTTGAACTAGGGACAACTGTGGTGGGTTTCCCTTTTCTTTCCCCACTTTCTGAACTGAATTGTAAATTAAAACTAACAAAGGAAAGAATTTAGCGACTGAGGTGTCTCCCGCAGGTGTCTCCCTGTCTCTCTCAGGGCGGTCAATTTGACCCCCACAGAACTCCAAAAAGAAGGTGACTTGACCTCAGTGGGAGACATCCGGGGGAAATACAGAAAAAGGCATCGAACAAAAGCTTTTAACAACCCCTTGGAAAACTTATTTCCTCCCACCTTCAGGGATTCCCCAACTTCAACATACACCTCCCTCTGGTGTGCTGAAATTTTAGAACCCATTTTAAAATCCTTGGTACACCAAAATCCACCCCAAGCTACAGTAAAATGAGTAAGTAAACAATAACTACCCAGGAACCACTAATATGTGGCAATCCCTCCACCGAGGAATGCAAAAATCACAGTTCCCCACTCCCCCGGGGGAACAAATTTACCACAGCTCTGAATTTCTTGGAAAAGAAAAATCTGTAGCCTGGGTCCCCTGCCTGGAACCGATCATTCCAGCGACAGCTGGGAAGGGTTGCCGGCCCTCCCCTGGAGCACCACTGAGCAAGAATCAGCATGCTGCACACAGAGTGGTTGCTGCCCAACAAGGTNAACTTCGACATACACCTCCCTCTGGTGTGCTGAAATTTTAGAACCCATTTTAAAATCCTTGGTACACCAAAATCCACCCCAAGCTACAGTAAAATGAGTAAGTAAACAATAACTACCCAGGAACCACTAATATGTGGCAATCCCTCCACCGAGGAATGCAAAAATCACAGTTCCCCACTCCCCCGGGGGAACAAATTTACCACAGCTCTGAATTTCTTGGAAAAGAAAAATCTGTAGCCTGGGTCCCCTGCCTGGAACCGATCATTCCAGCGACAGCTGGGAAGGGTTGCCGGCCCTCCCCTGGAGCACCACTGAGCAAGAATCAGCATGCTGCACACAGAGTGGTTGCTGCCCAACAAGGTTAACTCTGGGTGGTCACCACCACCCAGGACACCTCTTCTAGAGCCCTCTAATCGGAGGCCCCACACTGGGCGCCACCTGATGCTGACTGGCAGCTGCCCGGGGGCTGTGCAGCATCTGAACTGAAAGAGGCGTCCTCAGAGGACAAGGCTGCAGCGTGGCAGACTCCACTGGCTCCCTGCGAGGAGCAGGCTGCAAGCTGATTACAAAGTAGCAACGGCAGAGGCAAAGGAGGAGAGAGGGACTCTCTGCTTGGTTTCCAATCCTTTAATCCAGGTGGAGGGTCAGAGGCAGAAGAGCAAAAATGACACGTGACAGCTCCTTTTCTAGTGGGGCGGAGCTGGGAGGAGTAAAGCATAACAACCAATGGGATCAGGGCAAGTGGGAGGTAACAAAGGGAATATAACCAATGGGACAAACTCAGGGGAGGGTTCAACATACAACAACCTATGAGGGGGAGAATACGGCAGAACTTTCTAGAAAACATGAATATTCAACAAGGGAGGTTAATAAACATGAGGGATTACATAACTTTGGGTGGAGAAATCTGGAACCAGTAACTGAACAATACGCAAACTAAGTTCCCCTGGGATTTCGGGAACTCACCATGACCCAGATGTTATACATCAGTGGCTGGGATGTTTGACCACGAGCCCTGGGTCTGAGTGACTCTACCCACATGCACCGCAACAGCACAGGATTGTGTCTAGGTGGTTCTTGAATATCCCCAGTGAGGGAAACTCCACAGGCTCTCTGGGCAATCTGTTCCAGCTCATGGTCACGTGCATAGCAAAGACATTCCTCCTCATGTTCAGGTGGAACTTTCTGTACATCAGTTTCTGCCTGTTGCCTCTTGTCTTATTGCCCGGCACCACAAAGGAGAGCCTAGTCCATCCTCTTGACACCTTCCCTTTAGATATTGATAGAGATTGAGGTCCCCTCTCAGTAGTCTTTTCTCGAAGCTGAACAGGCCTAACTCCCTCNATATCCCCAGTGAGGGAAACTCCACAGGCTCTCTGGGCAATCTGTTCCAGCTCATGGTCACGTGCATAGCAAAGACATTCCTCCTCATGTTCAGGTGGAACTTTCTGTACATCAGTTTCTGCCTGTTGCCTCTTGTCTTATTGCCCGGCACCACAAAGGAGAGCCTAGTCCATCCTCTTGACACCTTCCCTTTAGATATTGATAGAGATTGAGGTCCCCTCTCAGTAGTCTTTCCTCGAAGCTGAACAGGCCTAACTCCCTCAGCCTTTTCCTCATAAGAGAGATGCTTCAGTCCCTTAATCATCTTTCATAGCCCTCCACTGGACCCGCTCCAGCAGCTCCATCTCTCCCTTGTACTGAGGAATCCAGAACTGCACTGCGGCACAGAGGGCAGCTCCGCCTCCTCTACGGACAGCGAAAACGAAAGAGAGGCAGAAATCCTCCAAGCTCATGATTACCTGTTGCTTTATCCAACACCGCACGACCCGGAAGGATCCCCCACCCCCTATAAAAGAGACACAGGTTCCTTGGCGGCTGGAGCGCCCGGGCAGCCGCCGCTGCTGCTCTCCGCCGGCAGAGGTGGGCACCCGGCGGGGCGCCCACGCTGGGCAGCGGGTGACAAACG
>WEIT01027998.1:51392-105214 GCA_013389985.1 Dryoscopus gambensis | reverse complement strand
TGCTATTGAGCATAAGGACAGCTTGTGTGTTACACTGGCAGTACAACCGTAATCTGTCACCTTCTCTGCCCTTAGAACTTGGTCAAAAATATTTTTCTCCATTTATTCTCAACATCTGGAATCACTTTTTGTCATTTCTCTACATAATGTTACAAAGGTATTTTTTGTGAGAATATGAATATTTTGTTTTTAATTAAATAATGTTTCATATTTCTCTATAGGGGGTTCCAGGAGTTGGGAAGGAGCAAGCTTTAAAGTTAATTGAGACTCTGCGAGGTCAAAACTTACTGCAAAGGTAAAATGGAAATTTACGTAAGTACTTTTTTATTCAAAGACTTAATAGCATGTACTTCAGTTCCAAGACAATATTGGTTATACTTTATTTTAAGGAGGATATTACCACATTTCTTACCTTGTATTTGCTAAAGGAATTGGGTGTTCTGCTAGGCAAAGTCTCTTACTTGTTTTAAACATTAGCTGGCTCCTAGCTCTTGAGCTAGCTGGTATATGTTGATATATTGAAGTGAAAGTTGTAGGGACCGAGGAGAGACTTTTAATTGGGTTGTGGATAAGGATTTGAGATACCAAGTGCTTTCTATGTTTTTTATCATAATGTATGTGTCAATACTAGAAATCCAACATAATGTACTGTAAAAGAACCCTGTTTCATAGGTTGGAAAACTGTCTCTTGGATAGATGCTTGAGAAATGTAAAGAGATTATTTTTCAGTGTTTCAAGTGTGAAAGCTAAAAATATTTCTTGATCCTTTTAACATCATCCTTTTAGGTTTGAGCAGTGGAAGGAACAATTTCAGTATGATAATAATCCACCTTTGGTTGTTAAACGTGTAATTCACTGTTCAGAGTGCCATCATCCAGGTCAGTGTGAAAAAAGCTGAATTGTATTTTTTGCTTAATTGTTTACCTTTTTTATGGGGTGAGGGGTGATGGTTTTTGTTTGTTTGTTTTACTGGGTTATAGGGTTTTTTACTACTAGTGTTAAAAACGCTTTTCAGCTTCCACATTTTCAGTATTGTGTATATGTACCCTTATATAAACACTTTTAAGGCTTGAGACTACTTTTCTTCAAATGTGAAACTAGTTGACTAGAAACTAGATGGAATTATCCATCACTAGATGGATCCCAGATATTTGCCTTTCTAACATAATCAGTAAAGATAGCATGTTATTCTCTTTACTGCCCAGCTGCTATTTCTTTAGTTGCCTGAATTGCTGCTGCATCAAGAGTACCAAATCTCATTAGCATTGATGGGGTTTGTGGCAGTGTCTTCTTAAAAATAAATTGATCCCAAGGACCCTCATTTTGGTATCATCTTTGATCAGTGAACTCATTCAAACCCATCATTTGGCAAAGGAAAAGCCTGATTCAAATATATTACTTATATGTGTTTTCCAGGTTATCGCACATTACTTGCATAGTTTTTAAATGATAAGTTTCCATCTTAAGATCTGAAACTGTTGAGGGAAAAAAATCTTCAGAAAAATGGAAGCCTGCATGTCTTTGTCAGTTTTTACTGTAAATCCATAAATGCAGCTAATGCACTCGGATCTGCTTACAGCTGCTATTCGTTCTGAGCTGTGTATTTGTGATAGTGGCTTTATAGGTTTGGAGATTTTGGAAACCCCTTTTCTCCTCACTTTGTGTGTCTGTTGCTATAGGATCTTACAAGGAACATGAGTGCAGTGGATGTAAATTCTGTGAAAGTGTGAGATGCTGCAAACCCAGTGACTCCAAACGCTGCTGCCCTTGTGCATGGCATCAGTTGGAGCGAGTGAAACAAGCAAATGCAGTGGAGGACAGTATCAGAAAGTAGGAATGGCCTGAAAATTTAACTGCTTTTCCCTGCATTTGTGTGCAGGGTGACCATTTAGAGTCTCCATTTTTACCATTTGCCTACAGTTCCTAACACATTTGTTTTACCTGCAGAAAAGCCAAGAGTTGTGAGGGCTTTCCGTTCTCTGAGGTAACAGACAAGCCTACTAAATATTAATTTTTTTAATCAATTAGTTGAAATTTCAGTTTTCTGCCTTCTCTTAAACTGTGTCTTTTATGTTTTATCTCAAGGTTATCCAAGAGTTTCTTGTAAACAAAAATAAATTGATCAACATAAAGGAATGTCAAAGGCCAAATTTATTGTCCTTTCAGGTATGTAACAAAATATTGGATATTCAGCTTTGTAGTCTTTTGTTTATTACTAAGGAAGGCATATGTTATAATTGTGATTTTCATTGGTAATTTTACTGGAAATAAGAATTAAAGCATTTTGCTACAACATCTTAATACACCTCACTGTTCTGAAAGCTTAAAATAGAAGACTTTGGAAAAAATCAGTTGCTGTAAATAGGTGGATAGAAAAGTGGAAGAAAGAGAAAGCTCCCTTGTCATTGTTTTGTTTTTCATTGTTCAGTATTACTAGATGGGGGTGAGGGTGTTAATATATGCACATTAGCATTGTTTTCTAGGAAGGCTTTTTACTGGTTTTTTTAATTGGCAAAATCAGATCTCTTAAAATGTTTCAATTTTTGGACTTGATGACAGTGTAAGAGTTATGGATAGTATAGTAGACCACAGTTAAACAATGTGGCTTTAATGAGAATCCATGTTCATTCTCTCTCATGTGAAATCTGTAGCTTTCACAGCTCCTTGCAGAGCTGATGCAAGTCTGACAAGCTGTTCAACAGCTGTCTTATCCCTGCTGCTGCCACTACACAACTGTTCCCCTGGCTTGTCACTGACAGCTGGTGAATGTGCCCTGGTAGGGATGGCTCTTCCCTCACTTGGCAGTGAGGTATCATTGGGCATTACGCTAATGTATAAAAGCACTCTAGATATTTTAATTATTTAGTCTGGTGTCCCAACTACATAACTATCTAAGCATGATACATAATAGAATAAAGAAAGTTGTAAAGTTTGGGATTTTTTTTTTATATGAACAGATATTTGCTTCAGAGAAAATGGAATGGACCAAACATTATGCTTGTAAGAAGCTGTTAGCACTATTAACACGTTATGATATGATCCAGAGAAAATCTGGATACACGGACTCAAAACAACTGCAGGCAATAAGGTAATGTAGCTTGATTTCTTGAACCTAATATGTTTACTTCTGCTGACAGAGAAAAACCACAAGGTTTTTCTGTAAAAAAAGGAAATACGATTTTCTTCCGTCTTTGTTTCGGGCTTTGTGCTCGTTTTGAATAGAGGTAAAAGTTTAGATCAGTGCACCAATTCTACTACTGCTGCACAAAGTAATACATAGAGCAGTTTCCTTTTGTTCTAACTGGCAGTGCTTGTGTTCTCTTATGCTTACTTCTTGTTCTGTTTTCTTGGATCTGACTAGGTCCTCTGCTAAGGTTCTTAGCAGAAGTTTAATTGAATTCTGTGTCTTTGTGTAGAAATTAGCATCTGCAGATTCAGTCATAGTCTCTTGATTACTTATCAGACCTACCAGTTGTCATTGTATTATGTGTCAAAACTACAGTTCATTCAGGACTGCTGCATTCAGGAATGTAAAAATGGCCAAGTATACTGTTACTAAAAATGGATGTGCAGGGAGAAAAACGAAAGATAAGTATGCAATTACTTTCTCCCTGAATAATTCCCACCATCCACGTTTCTATTACTCAGGAATTTTCTGAACCAGAATTAGTATTTTCTTGTTTTATCAGCCCTTCATGCAATTTGGATTTTTAATGATCTAATCTTTTCTACATAATAAATGTATGTAAACTTCTAGAATCTACAGTGTCTATTGGCAAATCTGAACTTCACCATGTGAAGGGAATTGTGACTTATATTAACTTTATCTGATGGTTTCATTTCCTGCATGAAACCTAAATTCCCCCTGCCTCCCTGTTTCTTTTATTGGAAGAAGGTTAGTAGTTTTTCCATTCTAGTCAAGGTTTTTAGACATTAATTTTGAGGCACAGGAGGACAGTCAATAGCAGTGTGATAGTATCTCTTCTGGGTGGATGTGTCATAGTCCTAAATTATTACTTCCAGAGATGCTGATCCATTCAGCCTTATCTTTCAAAAGAATGGGGAGACAGGTTGGGGGATGCTTTTTAAATAGATTAGCGAGATAAATTACCAGCATTTACCTTGATGAATTAATTCATTGACATTCTCTAACACTTTCTAGTGTTTCAAGAGTTTAAAAAACAAACAGTGCATGCTCTCAAAGATTTCTTGTGTTAACAAGTATTTAAAAATGCAGTAAGGGTTCAGCAAAATCAGTGTGATCCTACACTTCACATACAGGAACCTACTAAACTGGAGTGTTGATAACGTTTTTAGAAAAATCTTATGATGACTGACTGTTCCTGTTCAGTTCAAGTTCTATCTCCCGTCATGGTCACGCAAAAGATACAAATGACCCTGTCTGGTCATTCAGAAAATTATTGTCCAGGGCCACATCTTTCTCTGCCGTTAGTATCTTAAAATCATAGAATTGTTTCGTTTGGAGAAGTCCAACCATTAACCTGATACTGACAAGCCCACCACTAAACCATGTCTCTCAGTGCCACACCTACACATCTTTTAAATTAAGTATCTCCAGGGATGGTGGCTCAACCACTTCCCTGGGCAGTTTTTTCCAATGCTTGACAACCCTTTCCATGAAGAAATTTTTCCTAATATCCAATTTAGTCCTCCCCTGGTACAGCTTGAGGCCATTTCCTTTGTCTTACAACTTGTTACTTACGAGAAGAGACTGAACCCCACCTGGCTGCAACCTCCTTTCAGGCAGTTGCAGAGAGCCATAAGGTCCCCCCTGGACTAAACACCCCCAGCTCCCTCAGCTGCTCCTTTCACACTTGTGCTCCAGACTCTTCATCAACTCCATTGCCCTTCTCTGGGTATGCTCCAGCCCCTCCAGTACCACTGCTTGTGATGAGAGGCCCAGAAATGGACACAGGATTTGACATGTGGCCTCACCAGTGCTGAGTACAGGGTGACAATCACTGCCCCAGTCCTGCTGGCCACACTATTGCTGATACAGGCCAGGTGCCATTGGCCTTCTTGGCCAGCTTGGCACACCTGACACATGTTCAGCTGCTGCTGACCAAAGATCCTTTTGCTCTTGGCTACTTTCCAGCCACTCTTCCTCAGCCTGTAGCACTACAGGGGTTATTATGATCCATGGGCAGGACCCAGCACTGGGCCTTGTTGAACCTCATACAATTGGCCTCAGCATCAATCCAGCCTGTCCAGATCCCTCTGCAGAGCCTTCCTTCCCTCCAGCAGTTCAGCACTCCTGCCCAGCCTGGTGTCATCTGTGAACTGACTGAGGGTGCACTTGATTTTCTCATCCAGATCACTGATAAAGACGTTAAACAGGACTGGCCCCAGTACTGAGCCCTTGGGAGCCCCATCAGTGACTGGCCTCCAGCTCGATGTAACTCTACTCACCACCCCTCTTTGGGCTTGACCATCCAAACAGTTCCTAACCCAGTGCACCTATCCCAGCCATGAGCAGCCAGTTTTTTCCCCAGGAGAAAGCTGTGGGAAATGGCATCTAAGGTTTTACTAAAGTCTAGGCAGACAACATCCACAGCCTTTCCCTCATCCCCTTGAGTGGGTCACCCTGTCATAGAAGGAGATCAGATTGGTCAAGCAGGACCTGCCTTTCAGGCAAGTCAGCTGAAGATACCAAACTGATGTTTGTAGGAGTCTGCATTGTGCTTGTCTGGTAGAGAAGAGCTTTTTTATTTTGTATAAATGCTCTTCCAAATGTTAAAAGAAATAAAAATGTTTCAGTGCTCAAATCTGTTCTCCAAATTACACTGTATACAGAGTAGTGTATTTTTTTAAAAGGTGTAGTAATTTTAGTTTTACGAGAAGATTTTTTTCTCTGAATCATTCCAAATTAGAATATTGAAATATGTTTATATTTAAGTCTAGATTTAAATAATTTAATGGACTTTCTCTTCTTACAGGATTGTTAAGACACGTGTTAAAAATGGAATTCCTTGTTTTGAAATTGAATGGCAAAAACCAGGTGGGTCTGGTTTCTATGTACATTAATGGAACAAAACAGTTCATAGAAAAAGATAAAATCAAGCTTTAAAGATGACAAGAGTTTGGCAACATTCTGAGGCAATGAAATGTTGGCAAGATTAGAAACTGTTCTGTGGAAACAACAGAAAACGGTGCATCAAATTTCCCATACCCTGAAATATGCAATGCTCTTTCTGTGCAATGCTTCAAAGAGAAAAAAATTTACCTAGAAAGCAAGGGACTCAGTCTCCAGCTACTTTTTCTGGTGCATGTTAATAAGACCTGAACTGTGTATTTCATACCTTATTTCACTATGTACTTGAAGCTGTTACTATTTACTAGCTAGAAAATTTTCTATGCTGCCAGACTCCTCCCTGTAGTGTGTCCATTTATACCAGGAGACTGGCGGGAAGAAGATGACTTCACTTGTAGGTAAATCTCAAATATGATACTATTTATGTACCTTCTTTGTGCTCAAATCTTTGCCGTTTGGTTTTTCATTCCCTGCTTTGATGTGTGTCTATTCATATCAAAAGTACATTCACTATTTTTTCAGAACATTATGTTGATCCAGAAGATGAGCCTGTGGAGTTGTTTGTAGTTACAGTAGAAGAAGAGTCTCTGTTTCAGGCTGCTTATCCTGATGTTGTTGCTCTCTATCAAGTGGAAAAGTCAGAAACTCTTCAGAAGAAACAGAAAAGTAAGTCCAGGAGCTTATTTCTTATGAGTTTATGGGTCTTGCCAGAATGCAAAATAGCAAAAAACATTTTTCTACTCTTGAACAATATCATGCCAAAACAAGATGAGGTCATGATGCCTTGCAGGGACTGTGCTTTAATCTTACTATTCTATACTTTTGCACTAAGAAGTCTGAACTGGGATTTATAATGCTATTCAAAGTGCACTTTTTCCTTTTTTTTTTTCAGAAAGGAAAGATAGACCAGAAGGAAAGGAATTATCAAATGCTTATGATGAAGTTACCAATCTTCTGTCTCAAATTAATTTAAAGCAGACAAACAGAATTCTTCCTGTGCAACGCTCCATGTCAGATACAAAATCTCCCCCAGAAGATCACACACAGCAGAGAAATACTGGATCAAAAGATGCAGCATTAGCTGCAGCTTCCTGCATGACAACAGTTCACAGGCCAGCATCAGCAGCTGCTCTTGCTGACTCATCTCTACCTTCACAAAGCACTAAGTATTCAGGGATATCATCCTCTTCCTCTGTAGACGCTGGCCTGCAGCTGAGGAGTACTGATGGGAAAGGAGCCTCCTTCAGCACTTCACCAATCCATGGAGGTGATGACCATGATCCAGCAGCTGACTTAACCACATGCATAAAAGACTCACATCCGCTAGGTCATGAAACAGTAAGAAATAACTCAGAATATTCTGATATTACACAGTCTGATACACATTCAGATAGTGAAGATGATTTGTTTTCAAATGATGCTATGGGACAACTTCCAGAGTGGTCTCTAAGTGAACGAATACTGAAGAAGGCTCCCATTCCATCACAGCCTTTGTCTGAAGATGTAATGCAACTGGAGTCTTCAAAATGTTTTAAACAAACAAAAGAAACATTGAATCCTGATAGGAATCATGTCTCTTCCTCATGTCAATTAAATAAACCAGTGCAGGAAAGTAAAAATGTTCTCTCAGAGAACTCTGCAAATGAATCCAGCGTGCGTATCTATCAAGATGAGTACAAAAAAGCTGACATCCTGGCTGAAATGGTGCAAAAAGGCCCTTATATAAGCAGTTCAACATCTCTAGCCTTCAGTGGGCAAACAACAGAAACACTTCATCCTAGGTGTGAAATGCTTCCAGTGTCTCAAAAGCCAGCAGATGCAACTGGCTGTCACATTAAAGAAGCTTGTATTGAAACTACTTGGAAAGCTTCTTTTAAAAAGAGTGTCTGTCAGAACAGATGCTCCTCTAGTGAAGACAGTGATGATGGGCACATGGATAAAATCCTGGTTTATGAGCAGCAGAAAAGGCAACTGAACCCTGGCCAGTTTAAAAAATGTTTTACAAAGAAAAGGAGTAGTGTTGTTACTAGCAAAAGGACAAACAGTAACTCAGCCCTTACAATTAAAGGGAAGAAGGAAACTACCAATTTAAAGAAAGCTGTTAATAGTTTCTCAGTGCAGGTATCTCCAAAACCATCCTCTGTAGAGGAAGTTAATTGTTCGCAAAGTCCAGAGCAGACAGTGGAGAGATTGGGTTCTGATCCCACACAGCAAGACAAAAGTGCTGTTCTGACTTATGCGTGGGCAGACAGTCCCCTTCCCCTGTCTGAAAGACTGAAAGGAAGAATCAAAATCAATTAGCTTCTCCATAAAATAGGTTATGATAACCATTATTTATCTGTTAACTATCCGTTAACTGTCATTTCTTGAAGAGTTCTTCCATAAAGTTTCTGCAGGATGCTCTTATCAATTTTCTGTAAATGCAGTTTTGATGAAAAGGAAGTGCTGTCACTGGAGCTGAAGTTTGAAACTAAAATGTTAACAAAAGTACCTAACAGTTGATTGTACAGGCAATTTCCAGTCATTCTGGTTATGTTTACATTCTGAACTTGATACATAAGCATCAGGATACAATATACAAGGATAAGGGAGATTAGTTAAGAACAAAGGTTTTTTCCCCAACCAATTGTGAGGATTTTGTGTACAGCTATTAGTCTTGCTTATAAAAACAGACTTACTAGAATAGTTCTGGCAATAATGCTGTTGGGTTCTCCTAATAAGACAAAGTAATGCAGCATTTTTAAATTGAAATTCTCCATTCTGCTCCACTAACTTAGTTTGGCAAGTTTTAAAATGGGTTTTGAAGTCCTGTGTTTCTGGTTATGCAGATGATCTCTGAAGGACCAAATAGAGACACACAGCAGATGTGCCTTGCAGGCTAGTTAAATTTACATCTGCCATGCTCCATTATAACGTGTTCTTTGTGGGGGGTGTGCCTCTTCCAAAGAGTGGAATAAGCCATGGAAGGATACTCTGATTTTGTAGCTGTCATATCTAATATTAAAGGAAATTTGATGACTGTTTTAATTAAACAGTTATAGTTTAGGGCATTTTTTCATAAAGAAGGTTGAAATCCATTCAATTCATAATCAAGTGAAAGTTAAATTACAGAAAATCTAATTACCATATTGCAAATTCTTTGAATAATATCATATAAATATTTGGGGTTTTTTTTAAAAGGGAAACTTGAGTACAATTATAGTTTTGAAGGTGCTCTTCCTACTTCCTTATTATAGAAGCAATCTCTGATCACAGACCAAAAGAAGTTGTCTTCAACTGTTGAAGGAATGCCTCCTTGTCTGTATTTAAGTGTTTGTAACTCTTTCTGTGCACCAGCCAGAAGGAAGATGACTCTTGCCAAGATATTCTAATTTCTCTTGTTTACAACATATCTATGCCTTAGTGAAAATATCAATTCTTCAAAATGGCCAAGGACCAAGTTTGCAAGCTGAATTCCAGATGTGTTTAAGGAAGACCACAGTAGCTTATAGATAATACAGTCTATAATTAGCCAAAGTGGGAGTTTCTTAGTTTACTCTATGGGTAGATGGTAAAATTTTATTTATTTTTGATTTTCCAAATGAGAAATGTATTCTGGAAATTAGAAAAAAATCAAAAATATTGGAAACTTGTTTTCTGTTTTGAAGACGATCTTTCTCTTCTGGAGGATCTTAAGCACCCAGCTGATGTGAGAGAGTAGCTGAAAGGACAGAATTGTGAAGGAGAGTAAGAGTCACCTGGGAACTGTAGATGGAGAGATTTCTAGCATAACAGAATGATTTCGGTTGGAAGGGACCTTGAAATCATCTAATTCCAACCCCCGTGTCATGGGGAGGGAACTGTTCCTCATTCAGTGGACAGTAACAGAGAGATCTGAGTGAGGGTTTTTCGTGGAAAAACATTGTTCTTGGTTATGTATAATTTTTTTTTCCTTGCTGAAAGTTGAAATCAAGAGTTTAAATTTTCATTAATAAAAATGCCAACATCATGTGAACAAACTCGCTTTTGTTCCCTCCCTAGGTATGGGAATGTGCTCTTTTGTTGGGGGGATCATGCAGTTTCACCCACAATGTGTGGATTCCTGTGGTTTACAGCTTTCTTTAGAACTGGGAAGCCAAAATGGTTTTTTGAGGGACTTCTTTTGTTTTTCAAATCTGCTTGGGATGACTGCTTTAATGGATGAGGAGATGAAAATGCTGTGTCAGAATTACGACAAGTTCATATTTTGTGGATGATGAAAGTCAGAAATGAGATATAAGATATCAAGAACTGCAGAGTAAAAAATGTTATGTTGCTGATTTTTTTCTACTAATTTATCTGGTTTCACAAGTACAGTTCAAGCACAAAAAGCAGAAAATTTTTAAATTTTTTCATATGTAATGCATCCAAATTTTGTGCCAGTTTTCTGCCACTACTCGAGAAGCAGCAATAGATGTGAAAAAACAACTGTGTAGGATGCTCCCTCTATTTAGGCTGTGGCTGCTCATTGCAGCAAATAAAAACATTTATCATTGGGGTGATTGTTGCTTGAATTAAACTTGTGATTCATTACAGAAGGGTAATTATAGTTTTTAAAGTGTTTTGGTTTCTCATCTTTATGTAATTTACTCAGCCTAAGGATTAGGGATGATTTTTCTTTGGAGCTTTTTACTTTGCTGACTGCTTTGCAATCTCTCACACTTGTGAGAATGATGTTTAAATAAGTTGAGGGGGTGTAACGAAACTTTCTTCTGCAGGGAATATTTCTACAGGATTTTGTTAAACTGTCTGTAAGAATAAATCGATTCACCAGCCTCATGAGCCTGAATAGATTTTCGTTTATCATCTTTCCTGATCTGTCTGAATAGGCTCTACCAGGGTGCTTCATACAAAGTAATAAAAATGTACCTACTATGGAGGTGGGGCAGGTAAGAGGCTCATTGTTCCTAAAGTAGCTTTCTGAAAGATTATCTGCACAACTACTGTCCCAGCCCAAGTACTTTACCTGATCTATCACTCCTCATGGCATCCTTCTAGCTTGAAAGACGCTCAGAGAGATACAGAGCAGAGCCATAGGTTCTGTCTTAGCAGTATAAATATCATTATTTCCTCTTCTAAACAGTATTAAACGTTAGTTAAATGCATCTCATTTGTTTAGCATAGCTAAACAAAGGGAAACATTTACTTGGCATTCCTTAGGATTGTAACTCTCTACTTCAGGTTCACAAACAAGAAAGGAAAATAAAAGCTGTTTACATGGCATATATACATAGAGAGCTCAAAAAATATATATAATTTAAAAGAAAAGACCACCTCCCAATGTGTCTGTATCCTACTGTCATTTTTCCATTGGTAGAGATTATTGAAATACTTGTCCACATGTGAACCTGCTCAACAAACACAAAAATTTGATGAATGCAATAAATCTTGCTAGTTAACCAAGAAATTTCCTAATTTGAGAAGGGGATTATTTAACATCAAGGGTCTACACAGCCTTGGCTCCGTGCTCTTATGTCAAGAAAGATGCTTGGAAATGGAGTGGCAAAAGAGACTAATGGCAGCTGTTACTTGAGACAAGATAGTCTTTTCATGTCTAAAAAGGTGTCAGGCCCTGCCATACTATAACAGCAGATAAAAGGAAACTGCAATTCAGTATTGCTGGGAGTTGTTGTAAACCCAAGTGCTACTGACAAAACCGTAAACTCGGCGCTAGATTTAGCGCTTTTTCCTTCAGGAAATAAAACACTTAACTGTTTCAAGAAAACAAAATTACCATGGGTGACAGAACCCCTCTGCACAGTTCTGCTCATGCATCCTGCACTGTAGCTACTCTCAGTACTGAAATTAATTTAAGATTAATAATGTATGAAACTTTAGAAGTTCTTTTAAACCCAGGCCTTGCGTCCCCACCCCTGCCCCAATTCCCCTTGACCAAGTTGTAGAGGTTTTGTCACTTCAGAGACTGAGCACAACTGAAGAAGGGGACATACCTTTGAAAATTTTGCTCATTAAAAACAGGTTAAAATTCCTGATGGATATTTAAATTTAATTAGCTGCCTGAATAAAAATCAAGGAAGGAAAAGAAGTTAATCAGGAATATATTTAATGCCAACATAGTGTAGAAGTAGCTCTACATTAGTATTTTTTATTTTAATATCTTACTTTAAAATGCAGTTTGCTCTGCTAGGGCACATCCACAGCCAAGCTTGAAGCCCTGTTAGTTGTCTCACCAAATATTTTTAACAAAGGTTGGATCTATGGTAAGTTTTGGGTATTCTTTGGCACATGGTAGAAAGAACTCTGAGTGTGGTCTGTTTTGGATAATTTCATGGGCAAACTAGATGAACCCTTACATGCTGTCTTCTTCCCCCATCCCAACATCCCAGTGTTGCCCTGGCAATGACACCACATAATAACAGACAAGATAAGCCCAGCTGTAGAAACAGTCCACGTTTTATCTGCTGCAAAACCATGAAATTTGTGGCCTCATTTGAGAGTGAGTTCAGGCTGTCTTCCAGTCCAACAGGAATGCCAGGTCCCAGAGCAGCTTTAGCCTTTCAGCCTCTCTGTGTCTCAGCCTACTGCAATGTTGTAAACATTTTCTTTGAACCTTTTTCACTGGAGAGTTAAATTCGCTGCTTGATCTACATCTGGATGGGAAAGAGCTCTGAACTTGGTCTCAGAATCCTCAAAACCTGGGGTTTAATGGAAGGAACAAAAGGCTTGAAGCATGACAGCCACATGCGTACCTACTGTACAGGAGCTTTATAGGTCTTGATCTCCAGACTAAAGTGTTGCTAGTTTTTATAATCATTGAATGGCTTCTTTACCAAATCAGACCTGACAGTTAGAATGTGGAATATAGTCTGGTTTCTGCCAGTTAGTGCCGTGCTTTCCTGATGGAAAGAAATCGGCAGTGGCTTGTGGGAGCCAGTGAAAGGGACAGAGCCCGAGAGAGCTCCCCAGGTTAAACGGACTAAAAAAGCCTCCCCAGCATGCCCTGTTCTGTTATGGAAATATATCCCAGTTCTGCTTCCCCAGTTGGCCCCCCCGCCCCCTTATACCTTATCTGTTCCTTCATTAGAAAATTCTCCCTTCCCCGCTCTCCCATTGGACCTTGTTCCTCACCACGCCCTCAGATTTTCCCATTGGCTCCTGTACCCTGGTCCTGCCTATGTACCTCCCCTGCTTCTGCTGCTTTCCGCGCCCCTGTATATTACTGGGACTCTCCATTCCCCAACGCCTTTGGTCCCTGGTGCCCTTCATGCATGGGGCTCAAATAAACTTGTGCTGTGGAATTCCACACAAGGACCCTTCCTGCCTCTTTGCCGTTGGCTTGTCGAGAAGCTCTCCGGAGCGCGCGCGTGTGTGTGAATGCAGTGGCTGCCGAGCGACTTTCTGTTGGAGTCGGTTCGGGAGGTCAGAGCACCCCACCAGAACACCCCCTGGATCTTACAGTGGCTCTGCTGAGAGTCTGCTGGGCAGCCAGGTCACATGTGCTTCCCTAAGGTGTGATGTGGGCTGTCTTTGGCTGTCAGTCACACCAAAAAATATGGAGAGTGCAGGAGGGGTACATAAGGATGTAAAATCTTTGCTTTCTCAAAAAACTGAGAAAGGTGATGCTGATATTACAGAGAAGTTTAGGAAATACAGCAGAAGAGCAGGATATACTACAATATACTACAGTATACTACAGTACCCTACAGTATACAGGGTTTATATTAATCCTGAATTCCCAAGCACTTGTGTTGCCAGATTTGGTACAACTCCCTGGGAAAGCCCAAGGCAGGCAGATCAGCAGCTCTGCCTTTGTACAAACCCAGCCAAACTGTTGCCCTCCCTGTGTATGGCTCCTACCATAATTTTTATTGAGGCATGCACAGCCCAACATCTACTCCTGCTTTTCTATTACCTTTTAACCTGAAAAATACGAGTTTTTACAGCATGGTTTCAAGTAGTGATTTGTGTTGTCTGTGTTTATTATTTATCATGAGATGTGTGGGATTTGTAGGTGCTCTTCCTATCAAGTCCGAGGGGAGGTGATGGGTTTGTGCTCATGCATCTCCAAGCAGAAATACACCTTTTTTCTGATGTCTACTGAAATGCCATCATCAGAGGATGTTGCTTTGTTTCCCTTTCTAAAAATCCCTAATCTTCTTGCAGATTGCTTAGAATTTGCAATAAAGATATTTGGGAAAAGCTGTACCCTCATGATTTTTGTTTGTGATTTCTAAAGAAATACTGTTTTCAGTTGATGGCATATTTTTATTTTCCCCCAGTATTACAGTTAGTTGCTACCTGTTACGGTTTTTAGTATGGTAATTGTAAACACTCATGGAATATGTTATTCTGCTGCTCTGTTTTAAGAATATTCTTTTTAGCAATACCAGAAGAAAACACTACAATAATCACATAGAGAAAGGGTCCTGAGATATAATAATGAAAGCAAGCAGTATGAAGAGTGACATTTTCTATTTGGGGTTGGTGGTGGGCTTTTTCAGCTTCAAAGGCCAAGTTTCTATTTACCAAACAAACCTTTATCCAGAACCTTCTATTCCAGCACCTTCCACATTGTAATCTCTGGTGTTAGTGGTTTGGAAAGTGGGCCGAAAACAATCCTATAATAATCTATTGATTTCTCTATAACAACCCAGCATATTTAATACATTTTTAAAAGGCCACTAATTCTTTGCTTGTTCTGTTATCTACAGCTCACCACTGAGGTCTTGCAGAGATAATGTTCCTCTCCCCACAACGATAAGCTGAAGAATATAACTGTAAAATGGGCATGTGGCTTTGGCATTGAATATGTTTGAATTTTTACAGAGAACTGAACAAATCCATCAAGAATATTATATTGCTTCCAATAATAGTTGTATGTATCTTGCAAAAACTTCTTTGTGATAATATATTTACCTTGTAAGATATCAGCAATTTAGGTGTGGGATTTTTTTTTTCTTTTCTATTACAAAACCAAGCAGTTTGTGCTGGGAAGCCGTAAGTTACATATTCAGAAAAAATTGCTATCAACAGTCATTAGTGTCTTACAATGGCCAGGCCACTCTAACTACAGAGGCCAAAGGCATGGAGCTGCTTTTACATGACAATGAACAGAGACATTTCAAAGCTGTAGGATCCTCATCCATTGTGAGAAAGAAACAAGCCTGACACTGCAGAAAATTCCTGGGAATTTCTTTATCCAGAAGAAAGTAGATTACACACCATCTAAGAACAGGAAAGGCATCCTGTTTGTTCGAAGCATGGAAACCTTGAGGAAACTAACAAACTGTCAGGCCAACGGATTTATTACAGGCCTGTAACCGGGTTCCGTGCAAAGGACTGAGCAGAGATTCTCACGCTAAGTGTGTAAATACTGTCTTAACTCTGCAACAAACAGATTCATTTTGCTCTCAGCTTGTGGGTCTCACATTCATATGCCATAATCCATGTGGGTGTCCATACGACCTTGTATAGCCCTCTTATATGGAAATCTAATGACCTTGTTACTCATCCCTGGGGAGAAGACCCGAGTTTGTATATTGTAATTAACTGGGGATATAATTTGGAATATAAGTGACTGTGGCAGGATGAAGGTTTCAGAGGGGGAGTATATTAAAAATCTGACCAACAGAAGAGCCAGTGAGGTACAAAGTGTCCATGGTGGAGACAGAAGTTACCAGCACAGATGTTCTGGGAAGTCTCACCAGACCCACATGAGGACACCTGAAACACTTACAGAGCTCAGGGTCCCCAGCCAGCTCCCCTCAGACACTGCCTTGTCCAACCCAACCAAAAGTTTTCTGAGAGCGGCCTATCCTCTAAGTTCCAAATAAAGTTCACTTAACAAAACCTCTCTGCAGCTGATCATTTAAAAAAATACAGTGCTAGGATTTCCCCTTATTAATAAAATATAGTGCAGTTGTGGGGGTTTATAACTCTTGCTTGTCTAGTCAATTAGACTGTTCAAATATTCTATTACATCACTGAAACTATCCATAAAGAAACCTCCAAGACATAGTACCTCTTAGGAAAGTAATTATGTTTGCAGAATGACAACCAAAAGTAAAGATGGGTACGGCATCTATCTGGAGAACACACAGTTTAGGAAGTGCACTTTAAAAAATTCCCCTCAATGTGATTCAAGCTGAGAAGCCAGTTGATAATCGCTATTACATCAATCACAGTAGCTCATAGTTTGGCAATGAAAAGGAGTGACTTATTGTAAGTGCTCTTTTATTAATCTATTGTCACAGATCTCACTTTAACTTTAACAGCAACATTATGTGATCACATATTTTATTTATGGATCATTTGAAGAATATGTTATGCAGATATTCGGATTAGTGGGCTATCAAATCATTAGCCAAATAAATCTAAAGGTAATAAAACTCACAGGAAGATAGATGGCTTTCTTTTTCTTGTTCTTTTCAGCTAATTCAGGCTAATTGAAGCCTTTCACAGAATGGTGATAATGAAGGATTTGTTCTCAGCAGCGTTATGGAAGGTGATTTGCATTTGAAAGTTTGACACATTTATAGGGCTTTGATCTTTTCCCCTCATTGCTTGTGCCCCTGGCCAGACACCTACATGTACATTTTACCAGGTGGAAGATCTAGGAGCAAAAGCAGCTCTGAGAGTCACCCTGAAGATGTACACTAGAAAAAAATAATTAAACTATTTTTGTCCAGAAAATATCTTATTGCTGAATTAGAATGGCCTTTATATACCACTAGAAATAAATACATTGAGACTTCTTTTATTAGAGTTTATTTTAAATTACAGAAAGTCCTCATGGAAAATTTTAAAGAGTACAGTCTGATGGCCCAGTAGCTATAAAGATTGGCTTCTTCTATAGGTTTGAATTTATTATTGAAAGGAACTTCTTCCTGCAGGACACTTGAAGAATTTCGATGCCAAGTAAAGTCGAGAAAAGACTGTGGCAGCCATGGATCCACCTATTAATTATTAATTATATTTTTGTTTTGCTAAAAAACCCCAAAAATTAACTCTCTGGGCAAGAGACCTATCTCTGGGCTGAAAGAGGAAGCCTTGAAAAAAAACTTACCGGCACCATGAGCATGTGCAAGCATAATCAAACACACAACCCTAGGATATATAAAAGATGTTCTTCTTGTTTACTATCTGACCTGAAAATAAATAAGGAGTCTAAGGATTCAGTAGGTACATAGCTGAGTATTTGAAACAGGACTATTGTGTTCCTCATGATTCTTTAAAATTCAGCATAAGTAGCTGATTCCTCTGCTGGATCATAACGATGAATTCCAGGTGTGTGAACCAGTGCCTCATTTCATTCTCATCTCAGATTTGATTCCTCAAGTAGTCTGAGTTCACTAATTAAAAATTCCCTGGATAAAATTCCTTCCTGTGCCATTAGCAAAGGATATTTCTCCAAATGAGCTTTTCCTCTGAAAGAATATAAGGCTTGGTAGGTTCATTGGAGGAGGACAGCCAGGCTGATCTCAGGAAGACTCCAAGGACGGAGGTGTCTGGCCAAATAGCCTCAGGCTCTAGGTTTTATTTGGGAGGATGCGGCTCACCACCCCAGAATACTCGGCCTTTTTAAAGCTGTGTAATGAGTATTGATTAGCCATTATCTGGAGTACACTGGAAGTAGCAGGGACTACATAAATGTTAGCTTACTTTGGATACATATCAATAGAGAAACCCCAACAGCCCGTTTGAGTCCCTGGGGATTTTTTTCCTCCCTCTCCTTTAAAAGATGCTCTTTCAATCTAAGAGTTAACTTCAAGTCTAATGTACTTGAAAATTCAGTTCCCGTTACATTTTGTTCTTCAAAAGAGAACGCCATCCATCTGTGTTACTTTGCTTTCAACTCATCACAGAATGTCAGATACCAGATAAGAGCCGAGAGACTGATGAATGCACGTCCCAGCCTGACAGGGCAGGTCAATGTCAGGGAAATCAACGTTTAGCTTTTTTTTTTTTTTTTTTTTTTCCTTTTTTTTTCCTCTCCATTGTTTTTGTTTTTTTGCTACAACCCATTTGCCACTATTTACTATAGAAAATCACTTCTCTGGAAGCTCAACTGGCTCAAGGCAGTATCAACCGGAGAATTTAGATTTAATTGTTTGCTATTTCCGTCTCCATTTTATACAGTCTTTTAAGCTGACCGCTGTGATGGGCACTCTAGAGATCTCTGCAGAGAGGTAATCCCGCCCCTAACACAGCCTGGATCCAAGGAAGGGAGAGATTTGGGGGAGCAAGAGCGGAAGACAGGGTCTTTTTGTGATCATGCAGGTCAGTGGCAGGGCTAGAACGAGACACTGGTGACCTGATTTCCCGTCCTGATTGTGACCTGATTGTGCTGCCTCTACAGACAGTGCTGTACTGTTTTCCCTGGATTGCAGCAAACTGGATCCTAAGAGAGTGGGGTTGCAGCCAGGAACAGCTGCCTCCTGGATTTGCATACCTGCTGTTCTGAGATCTACCTGCTTATTCATGCATGCACCGCTTTTACACATCCCAATTACCATTAACTAAGCAGGAACACAGGCAGGGTGCAAAGCAGATGTCTGTGTCTCTTCAGAGCGATGGGGACAGCAGCACACAGTTAAATTGGCTCTCAGAATAAAGGCAAGTTAAGGGTTTGATTGGTAATCTTTTTTTCCCTCTAGTTCTACATTTTACCTTCTCTCTGACTTGATATTTTCATAAGTTTGACTTAGTGGCCCATACATAAGTATTCCTGGTAGGAGTTTAGGCTTTTCACTCTCTTTTGTGTTTAAAAATATAAATAAAAATAATATAATAGTTTTTTGAACAGCAGTGACCTCTAAAGTAAATTATTTTTTTCAACTTTACAACCTTAACTGAGTCCCTATTTGTAACTGTATACTACAACAGCAAAACTATTTAATAAGCTATGCTTAGAACTGCCTAAAAAGCCTGTTTCAAGTGGATAATTGTTTCCTGCTTCTAATGTTAACTTTATCCATGCAACTGAGTAGATAAAGAGAGATGTATGATTTACATGAGCAGGGATGTCAAGAAAAGGCAAAATTTTCTACTGTCAGTACCAAGAAGCATCAAAAAGAGTAGGACACAGAAAATCAAGTAGATGAAACCTTAAAGAGAGAGAGAGAGAAATTAAATGATGAAGAGAAGAGGAAAAGGAATAATATTTAGTGATAGATGGGACAAGCTAGGGGTAGAAAAATTGAGAAGAGGTGGAAAATAAAAGTTGATCATCAGGTAAAGAGAAGGAGCAGGGTCTTCAGTGGAAGAAAACACAGACCTCTGCACTATGGCCTAGTAGGCCAAACACAACTGTCCAAAAATCTAATCAGGCAGGGAAAATATCTGTGTCTTCTATCACCAGCAGGAAACCTATAATGGATCACTGAAAGGTCAAAGGATTTTAAGACTCAGAAATTGTGTTTGCTGCCTCTTTCTTCCAGTGTGAACTCCTGCAAAGAGCTTGGTTGCTCTTCTTTTCACCTCCCATCAGGTAGTTGCAGGCAGTGATAGGCCTCCCCTGAGCCCCTGGGCAAACCCAGCTCCCTGGCCCTCTCCCCACACACCACATTTGCTGGTCCCCTGGCCAGCTCGGTGACCCTGCTCTGAACTTGCTCCAGTGTTTCAACCCACCAGACTTCCCAGGTCTTCTGAGAAGCTGCCTCCTGGCTTGTCTCTCTGCGCCTGTGCTGCTGCATGAGGTTATCCCAGCCAGCAAAGGGATTCGCCTTTGCTTTCTTTGCCCATCCCAAGGCTGCTCCCAGATAATTTTCTCCAGTCCCTCTGATGGAAGCTGTTCTCTCCAAGACATTAACCACTACCCACATTTCAATACCATTTGAAAAGCTCTGTATACGCAGCATTACCTATAAAAAATGTGAACAATTTAACTCAAATATATTCATGGGACTGTTTTAAGATTGCGTGTAATTCGGCAGGCAAAATTCATGGAAGCATTCAGAACAAATGCAAAAAAAATCCCCAGATTAACACCCCATTCAGATTCTACCTGAAGGACAGACTTGGGTTTTTTGGTGGGATTGAATGTGATTAAAATTAAGGTTTAGCAACTTGCCAAGGAATTTATGATTGCAGTTTGAAGTCAATGGCCCTCACCCGCCGGCTAACCACGTGCCCTGAAAGGTGCTCAAACAGAGACAGAGCACCTTATTTCAGAATGTGAAATATGCAAGTGCTAAATAAAATTTGTAATCTAACACTTGTATGTTGTCTCTTATCCAGACTATTGATCCATTTTATAATTATTAAACTGAACTGCAGGCTGTGCCCAGAGCATAACTTTATTTAGCATGGAGATGAAACATGGTTTCTGTCAGCAGCATGCAGCAATTCTGCACAACAGTGCTAGGACGTGGTGGGGGGAAGAAATGAGCAGTTACCAATGAGGAGGTTCAGTGGACAAAAAGGAACAGCCTGAGCTGAAATGCAATCACAGCAATTGAAAAATAGCTCCCTTCACAAACAGCCAGCTTCAGCTCTGTGACTTGACTACAAATAGTCACAACTGAGTTTTTAATGCAATTTTCCTGGCTATTCGAATTTCTTGTAAGATTTACCTAGTTTTAGAAAATTCATCATGTTGCAAAATGAATGCATGAAAGCCCATTTTAATAACAGGAAAGCAAGAGTACAAACCCTTCAGTGCCATTGCAGTTTTTTAATAAGGCATGTGAAACCACTGTTACACATGGCAAAGGCAGTCATCCTACCTAGAAGAAACACTTGGGGATAAAATATATTGTACTTCACAATTTATTAAATTTGAATGTATGCTTTTGGGTAGGGAAGGAGGCATTGCTGTTCTTGAAATATTTGCAACAGGTAACCCTCCACATCTCCCATGAAAAACTGAGATAGACCCACTCCATTACAGCAGACAACAGTTTTAAAAACTAAATGTGAAAGCTGATATAATTAAGCTGCACTAAGTGATAATAGAGTTCTCCTGCAGAAACAGCTTCTATTATTTTGATAATATCTGTTACTTCTCATTTCTGAGCTAAACGAATCTCATCAGGCTCTCTCCTTCCCCCCCAGCTTTGCCCTTCTGGCCGAAGTAGCCAGTGGACATTAAAGACCAACCACATAGTCAAACCTCCTTTCAACTTCTGTTAACAGGGGTATTAAAAAGACATTCCTAAATATCAGCTGAAAACCACTAGGTAATAAACTCTCTACTTAAAAGGTGGGTAGGTGTAAATTCCACACGTAGGGCTTTTAATCTGGGAAGCCAGTTGCTTGGAGATCAGATGTTTTAAATGAATTGCAGAGCTGATGTCACTTGTCAGTCGATGGAGACTGACACTATTTGGAGGATCAAATACTTACATTTGAGAATGTAAAGCAAATAGATAAGTCCTGATCCTGCCGGTTTAACAACAGAGAGATGTTTGTTCACTATGGAAAACTCTGGAGAAATCAGTGATACTTCCTCGACTGTTTCTTCTTCATGAGCAGGGTTCAGTCTGGACATTTTGGAGTTGCACCTTTGAGAACATTAAAGGTTTTAAATGTTTATGGCAGGATTTTTTAAGAGCACTAGAACTAGCCTAATTCTGGTCTCACTACTAATTAATAACAACATTATCTTTTGTGCTAACCACAGGTTTGCTTGGCCAAAGATGGTCTAATTGTCTAATAACAATTGGACATCCAATTTACACTTTATTTTCATTGAGTATAGTAAGGATTTTGGGCTCCTTCTTATAGGGCTGGACTAAGAATTGGTCCTTGTCTCTTACTGCCTGTGTTCTGTCTGGGAATTTTAAGTGGCTATGTATCTGCACTCTTTGGCATATTGACCACAAAAACCCCCAAATTTATGGATTTGTTGACCAGCTTGCTTATTTAGAAGTCTTACTTGTTTCAGTTGAGGTTAGACCCAGATTGAAGCTTCTTCCACAAGTGGGAAGGAAGCTTCAAAGTCTAAAAATTCTTAAAAAAACCCGCTTCTATCCAAAATGAGGCAAAACCTTAAAAAGGAGAGAAGCATTGTCTGGTGGTTAATCTGACTCTGGATAACAAATGGGGTGGATCCTTTCCTTCCTTTATTGCCGGCTTGGGTGTAAACAGAGGTGTTCAATACTGTTTTTCAGAAGTGTCGAACACCTGCTGCGTCTGCTGAAGTTAGTGAGACCTGCAGCTGCTTGCCTCACATTTTATATGTGGTGATTGGTTCCTCGTCCCGGAGGGCCACAGCCACCTCCGCAGTGAGCGGGCGGCTTTGCAGCCAATACTTGGGAAAACTCTTGTAAATGGGGGTGAAATGACTTTAAAAGCTTTTGGGAGACGTATTTTTTTCTTTCATGTTAAAAACTGCAAGATGAGACTGTATCATCTAAGTGCTCTACAAGGATATTAGTATGATCTGCTTCTTTTGAAAAGTAAGCCCATACTTCTGTCCTAATTGTAAAGGAGGCTGACTGTGATGGGATTAGTGTTATTTAAACACATCTATCCGTGTTTACTCAATTTCAGCCTGCATTCTTCGCAGACAACATAATATTTTACTTACTGTCTGTTTCTCCTATCAAAATCACACTCTGGTGGAAACACATTCTAATACAGAAAAAAAAATAGATCAGTTGTAAATTAAAGTACACAAAAATGCATTTTTTTACCGTACATAATTGTGGCGTATTATCTGGACTTCTAATTTTAAAAATTTTCTATGCCATGGGTGGTTTGGGTTCTTTTAAATGGAAAATTTTTTCTCCTTCTATGCATCCATGTTCCTGTAGTGGATTCAAAAATATGAGCAGGGAACATGTCATTTTAAAGGAGATGGAGATTGAGGTGTTAGCCTTTGTACTGCAGAATAGATTATTGAAATGAAAATCCAAACTACCAGTCAAGAAGAAAATGCCTTATCATTTTTTGTCAGTTCATATTTCATTGGTGTTAGTCTTGTATCTCACTTTCCTTCAATGTTTTGACATTATTAATGAACAGAAAGGAAATTCCTCAAATTTGCAGGAGGCAGAATAAAATAAAAATCGCAAAACTTCTTTTTTTTACTTTTGCTGTGAATTTACTGTCTAGGAAGAGGCCACCTGAAATACTAGACTTTCTTAGCACTTTAATGAGAGCATCCAAGTGTCATAGGTTATAGAAAAATAAACCTGGTATCCAGCCTGTAGCCTTGCCTTCCTCTGTATGATACTTTTTACAGTGTTATAACACTGCAAACTGTTCTCATTGTTTTTTGCCCGTTATAATTGTCTCTACTTTGCAAGGTAATTTCCTAAGTGAGAATTCTCATACTTGTGGGTGCAAATGTCCAAATCTAACTAATCCAAGAGCAGCTACATACTATGAGACTCTGCTGACTTACGCAGGCTGTGGATCACACCAGGATCATGGAGAGATGTTACACAGCTTCCCAATTCAGCCACAACTGAGGCACACTTCATTTGTGTTCGTTTAGGGAACCTGGGGGCTATGGCTAGAAACGGGTGGCGAGTTTTCCAAACAGAAACTCTTTCTGCATCTCCACCAGCGGAGCAAACAGGGCCACAGCCTCTTCTTTGGCTCTGAAGATGTGTTGTGGCAACTCTTGCTTTAGTCTGGGGAAACCCTTTGCCCACTGCTGTGCCCTTGCTGGCCTCTCCTGGACCACAGTCAGGCAGTGTTTGGGACATAAATAGGTGTGTCCAAGCTAAAACAGTGTCAGGGAGCACGATGGTCATAAAAAGGATGCACAACAACTGCAAGGCATTAGCCCTATATTATCTATTAATATAGAAAACCTGTAATTTTTTCTTGCTTGTGTGACAGTTTACAAGAGCATAAGCTTATAAGATCCTGTGATTTTTTTGTGCAACCAGAGCAGTCGTCTACATACTCTCATATCCTGCCTTTGTTGCTCTAAACAATCTCATAAGATATAAGAAAAGATATAGCACTGCTATAGTTTGCATTCCTCTTCCCTGCCTAATCTCACCTGAATCCCAATATGTAAGAACACAGAGATGAAATCAGAATGTGTTCATCTGTCACTCACAGCAAAAATCTGTAGAAAATTTTGGACATGCACAAAATCTTTTCCTCCCTTGGTGTCTGAGCAACACTTTATATGATTTACCCATAAATTAACTGGTGAAGTACATTATTTAGTCAGTAAACAAGTCACTTGTTGAAGTTTTTGCTTCTAAATTTGACTGCATTAAATTACCATTTGATTCCAAAATGAAAATTGCTGTGCAGAAGAGTTTTTATACATGCTCACTATGTGTATTTTTAATACATTTATATATTACAAATACATATATTATGTACATGTAGACATGTATATATACATATATACATACGTATATTTGGAAGTTTCTTTTTCTTCTCACACCCTGACAAAAGTTCCTACTCTTCCACCTCCCCCTCCTGATATTTTTCTATTTGTAGTCTTTTAATTGCTGCGTTAACAGGATAAAAAGAAAAAAAGACAGACATTAAATAAGAGCAGGGGACCTGACAAATGGAAAAGATGCTGTAAACAGAAATACAGGCAGGAAAAAGGAAAAAGAGTGGGACAGAACAAGTTCCCTATTTATGCAAAATTAGACCTTGTGTCTAACTTGTGACATTGTGACCGTTGTCTTGGTACTCAATGAAACCACTCAGATCATTGAAGTCACAGAAAATATCTGTCTTTCATCTTTCTAATTTTATTTTTTAGCAGACATCTCTGCTTCTTAGGACTGTTTCAGCTCATTTTCCTTAAAGAAGGACCAAAGAAGAGCTCAGAAAATGATGGGGTAACCATAAAACACAAAGCAATCCTGTCTGTGGGAGTTGTGCCCTTAGTTCTCATGTGGGGTAGATGTCATGATAGTGAAACTATTTCAGCCCAGGCTGAAATGCAAAAATACTTTTTGGTACTTTCTTGTTCATCTCAGTATAAATTCAGTAAGTGCCTCCTAATGTTTTGATATCAAACCCATAAAAACTCACAAAAGCCTTCCAGTGACTATGATGAGTATTGGATTGGTTTTTTTCTGTGTAGTTGTAGTGTGGATTTCACAGAAAGAAGTGGCATGTTCCAGAAAATCTCAGCATGCTTTGGCTCTGTGCCATTCAGAGGTATTCCCTGCCTGTGTTTGGAGTGGATTATGGAGCACACAGAGATCGTTGCACAGAAGGAAACTAAAATAAATCCTACTTTGATTTTTTCCTCCAGGTTGACACTTTCTCACCTTCTTTTCATTATATATTACATTTTGCTTCCATTATGTGCCAACACAAAGTCATGGCTGACAGCTGAGCTGCTCAACAGCTGCAGAGCTCAGGAGTTTTGGACAGTTTTCCTGGCTCTCCTAATGCTTTGCTGTGTGATTTGGGGAAAGTTCCTCCTTACCTCCACTTATCCATTTCCCCGGAGTAATAGAGAACATTAATCATCACTGTAAGCCATACTGAAGTCTAGAGATGAAAAGTGCTTTTTATTAATGACATTAATTTATAAGTTATACATTTTCACTTGAACTGTGTAACATACAACCACTGTTGCATTGAGTCAGGCTGGAAAAGGGTGGTTTTTTTTCCAGAAGAACAGATTCCTAGAGGAAGAAAATTGTACTGAAGTAGCTTCTAATCTTCTCTAACACATATATAATCTGTATATTACTTCAAATTAAATTTCTATGTAAAACATTTGTCTGGACCCAAAGTTTATGTGCTGTATATTTGATTTCTTAAACCTTCCTTTTAATTACATTTTCTTATTTTTTTAATGGGACTTTGACCTTGTTTTCAATTACAGATTTTGTCTTTGATTTCCCAGTGATGTTTAAAAATAACAAATAAAGCTACAAACTGCAGGGGAATACATTGCCGTTCTTTCCTCCTTTCTTGTGTTGAAAACCAAAGTGATCCAGTTGCAGTCTCATTAGAAGGGAAATCCACAGAGCCATAACATACACAAATCCAAACAAACCATCCTTGACTTTCACAATTAAGATGCAGGTAAGAGACTACCTCAGCAGCAGTCAGCATGGATCACATATTCACTGCTGTAGTGCCATCACCTTCAGTTACCCAGAAATCAGGGCTTGACAGCTTAAGGTTAGGGTTTGTCTTAGCAACCGTTAAATTCTAGGTCTGTAAATTATTTTGTAAAGTGGTAATCTTTCTTTTTCCTCTCTCACCACTTTTTCCCCCAGTGCAATGCTCAATGTAGATGCGCAGCCTTAATTGGTTTAGTTGCAAGAAGATAATCTTTTTTTCTCCCTTTCTTTCTGTTGCCTGTTAGCTTAAAGGCTTTTTAGCTGAAGGTTGATAATTATCACTGAGAAGAAACTAGCACATCAGGAGTTCATTTTCTATCTTAGCACTTCTGGCGCTCCTTTGAACTCCTCGCACCAAACCCGTGTTCCCACTCTGTCACTTTCCTCCCTCCATCATAAAAAGGTCTCGGCAGCCGGCGGCTCCAGCCTTTGCTGGTGGGCAGAGGGCATTGCTTCTCCCCAGTGCTCCTCCAGCATGGACAAATTGCATGAGACATTGATAAACATGGAAGATGCTTTGGGTTCGGAACACTCCGCCTGCTTATCGTCCTGGGACTGGAAAAGCTCCACTGGGTCTTTCGAGCTGCACCCCATCTCACCCCCGCACAGCTTGTCCCCAACGCCCTCCTTCGAGTCCTACTCCTCGTCCCCTTGTCCGGCGGCGGCAGAGACCCCCTACGGCAGCGGCGGCAGCGGCCTGGTGGGATACGGCCTGGTGGACTTCCCCCGCGCCTACCTGCCCAGCCCCGGGCAGGCCCGGCTGCCCAAGGGCACCAAGGTGCGGATGTCTGCCCAGCGCAGGAGGAAGGCCAGCGAGAGGGAGAAGCTGCGGATGAGGACCTTGGCCGACGCTCTCCACACGCTGCGCAATTACCTGCCCCCCACCTACAGCCAGCGGGGCCAGCCCCTCACCAAAATACAGACCCTGAAGTACACCATCAAGTACATCAGCGAGCTGACCGAGCTCCTCAACAGTGTCAAGCGGGTGTAGAGCCCACTGGGAGGGCCCACCCTGGCATGCTCAGGGTCTTTACAAACAAAAAAACCATCAAAATTTCTTCCTTGTCAGAGTATGGTGGGGCACGGTGTGAGAGGAGGACGGCACGAGGGAAGGGGAGCCATCGCTGTACGTGGGACGCAATGCTGGAAGGTGATGTAGGATTGCCTGAAAACCTGAGCTGCAGGTCGCTGAGACAGAAGCCTTGCTATTTGCCTTTTTTATTTTCCTTTTTTTAAAATAAGCTTTTGAGAAATATTAAACCTAGTCTGATATAAAANAACCCAGTCTGATAAAAAAAAAAAAAAAAAAAAAAAAAAAAAAGCCAAGTGATCTTCCTAGGATTTACATATCACTGTTGTGACTGATCTTATTTTATAAGGACAATAGTGAATCCATAGGTGTTAAACTGAATTTTAAAAAATGACAACAACTTTGTAAGAATACTAAGTGTACTGAGTTGTAGGCACTTTAATAATAGGATAAGGAAGAACATGTATTTAGTTCAAGTACTGTCTATTTATCCACATTTCCACTGTACCTAAAAAACAAGAAAATAAGTAATAGCAAGAGCATCTTTGCATGTAAACAAATAAATATCAGTGTCATAGTCTGTATCCTGTATTATAAATCTGATTGATAGATAAGTAAAATCTAGTGATGACTGCTAAATATTGAAAATGAAATATAAGCAAACTCACATTTTGTATAGATAAATTGCTGTTAAGTCCTCTCTTTATTAATATATACAGAAGTATATAATTTTTCTGTATTTAATGTGTAAAAAACCCCTTCTTCAATGCTGATAAACAATGGAAGACATTTTTCCATCAAATTTCTTGAACAAATATGATTATTTTGAGATATCCTACTCTCTGACATGAAATAAATTGATTCAGGTTTCACAAAGATGCGAAGTTTTATTCTCAAGGTGTACTGAAATCTAGGAGGGCTCCGGTAATCATACCGTTATATTAAAAGCTGTGAGAGCAGCTGTTTCCTACAGCCAGTCACAGTTCTGTAACACATGCACACAAAACATTTCCCAAAAAAAACCAAAAAAAAACCCCACCCAAAACAACTGAGGATGTAGTTTTAATCTTTAATTACTTTGACCTTCAGCTGATGGGCACCACACCACCAAAAGTATGTGCTGCTTTGTAAATCTCATTGCCTACCTGATGCATAAGACTCGGCCTACAAAGCAAGCCAGAGAGGAGCAAATCTCAGTTGTGGGGAGCTAATTAAGTCATATTAATGTAAGGCATAAAGAGCATAGCAGCTGGAAGGTAACAGATTTGTGTTTCCCCAGATCAGCATGTCTGTGTGGGGTAGATGGTTTAAGTTTGTGGATAAAGCCTATAGCAGAGCATCGCAAAGCTAAAACTTTATTGCATCCTTCTCTTTTTTTTTTCTCCCTGTTTGTTGGAAATAAAAACAATCATCTTTGTACATTTTTTCTTCCAAGGATCAGCCTAAGGTGATTCAGTACTCCTTTCACATGGTATGTGCGTATTGGGGCAATCAGAATGAAATCCAGCACTATCCCAAAAAAGCAACTACCCTCAAATTTATGCAAGTAACGCTGTCACTCAGATGTAACCACATTTAAGCATATCCTATATGCTTCTGTTTGTACTTAACCCATGTTAGATTTGTTACAGGCTTTAGTGTTTCAGCAAGAATAGAAGCAAAATAATTTTTTAAAGCCCTATAAAACTGTCAAATTAGAGATGTGAGGTGGCAACACTAATGGCAGCAGAGCATTACTGAGTATAAATCTGGGCAGCTGATCCAGATTTGAACAGATTTGCCACACAGGGAAGGTCAATCTGGATCTGTTTTGCAAAGGATTGAAACTGCACCATACCCATGGGATACCCTTGCACAGAACTGTAACTGAAAGCCTGACCCCACGTTCTTTCTCAAAGACCCACAAGTCTATTTGTGAGAAGACTTTTAACCTCGTCCTTTAAGTGTTCCACACCTGAAACTACAGGTAGAGACTATGCTCTTCAGCTATGAAAGCCTATAGCGTCATGGTTAAAGCAGAGAAACAAGGAGTTAAAAGGATCTGCTGGCATTGTTATTTTATTTATGACCTTGACTGGTCATCCAGCATTGCTGCCTCAGTTTACCCATCTGCAAACAAAGACTAATAACTGAGCTGCTGCTCACAAATCTGAGTGATGGTGTATGGAGAAAGTGTCCCAGGAGGAGGTACCCTGCACCTTTGAGAAGTGGCTCAGTCAGCATTTCCCACCACCTCCATAAAAGGGGAAGGTAAAGGCTCCAAATTAGCTGGGCTGTAACTTTTTTAGGTGCACAGGGAGTTCCTCTGTCTTCTTGCAAGTCCAAGGTGGAGCAACAGCTTTAGGAAACCACCATTGCAAGGCTGTGAGTCTCAGAAGAACATTGTACTGCCTTTGTGTCAGTGAACCAGACCTTGCCTGTGCCTACTCCCTGGCCCCAGCATTCCAGGGGCCACTGCCCCAGGCTCCAGAATGACAGGCCTGCATCAAAGCTGCCCTTGGGGAAAGAGCTGCACTAAATCACTCCCTGTGCCGCAGTGGGGCCAAAGCCCCCATCCACAATGCAGATAGTTTATCAGAATAGGTTGTACTCCTGCACCTTTTGTTTGATCCCCTTTCAGGAGATCTCTCACCTGTGTGGGGGGTAGGAGCAGCTTAGGTGTGAGAATAGGAAGAAGTAGGTTTAATACCTGCCTGTGACTGAGGTTTCCCAGGATATGTCAGGTTCGTTCCTCCCCTCTGAGAAAAAAAATAATTCTTGCTCTGCCTGATAGAAAACATCTCTAGAAGCCCCACCTTTTGTAATTCTTCCCCTTGGCATACATATTTCACTGATCCAGAAAAAATAATCTGAATTACTGTATTCACAGTACAAGACAGTGCAAGGCCTGCTGCTATTAAATGTTAATGAATAATTTCATTATTCTCAATAAAATTGAATACAGTTAAGGTTCCTCTTCCTTTAGGCCCAGGAGTTTAGGATATCCAAGCAGTGTGAAAGAGATCAAAATCCCCACTTATGGTTATGAGATCTAACTTTCAGGACTGCAAGGTCCATAAAGCTGTAGTGAATTCTAACAGCAACACCACAACAGTCTGTAGAAGAGAGGCAAAAATTTGAACCTCAGTCTGAAGAAGTTGCACAAGTCACAGAAGTAGAGAACATCTCTCACATACAGGCTCCTTCTCTCAATACAACACATTAAAAATATAAGTGGAAATAAAGCTAAAATAGCTGAAAGGCCATGGCTGAGAAATTAAATTACACTCTAAGGGATAGAATTTACCATTCTGAAAAGATACAGGAGAGGGAAGTGGGGTTAGTCCTACACAATTAACTCTTCTGTCCCCAAGAGCTTACCCTTTTGCAGGTTAGCACATTAATACTTCATTAATTCCTTCTACAGAAATTAGTTACTTGAAATGGATTTTAGAAGTTCAGGAAAAACCTTGAGGTACAGAAGCCTGGCAATGTGGTTGAATTACCACTCCTTCACTCTCAGTTTACTGATGAGGTGATTACTATCTGTTGCTGCACCTAAATACATTTTTTGCCTTTTAAACAAGTATTTCCAGGCTTTAAGACATACACTTTTCACTGAGCCAGAGAGAAACAGCCCAGAAGGCGGCTGAAGGCAAGAGAAATGAGCAAGTGGCACCAAATCAGGTGAGATGACTGGACCCCACCAACTGTTTCCTGACATGTTCTTCATGCTCAGAGTTGTGCCCTTGCCTCCTCTCTGGGTGAAATGGTGACGGGGAACCACAGAGTGCCAAAAGTTTCAGAAGGCAGGGAAAAGAGGGATCTCAGCCCCACATCCACCCTAACCCTTTTATTTTGGAAGGAAAGGGCAGAGCTGAGCAGGCAGTTACATATAATGGATTTTATAGCAGTTAACTCCTTTGGTGCCATGAGCCAGGCAGTTGGTGCTGCTGGAAGGAGTAGTTGCTGGTACCCACAATATGAGAATAGACTCTGGGTTTATTTTTCTGCCTCAGGGACCAGAGGCTGTTCTGGTGCAGCTGGAAGGATATGATACTGCTCCATTTAGCAGGAGGCCTTGCAGGTAGAGGACTAACCCAGCATTCAGGAGGCTTGCACAGCCTCACACCGCACAGCAGACTTTCCACCTGAATCCAGGAGCATGACAACTTCTCTGCCTCTACACAAAGGATGCAGCAGTATTGTCTGCCAGCAGCAGCAATACCTAGACAGAGACCCTGAGGAGGGAAAGGAGGTCAAATCCACTCTTGAGGGTAAGGATGAGTACCTTGGAGAGAATATTCATTCCCCAGTGGTTAAATGCTCACACATGGTAGAAGCTCCCTAGGCAAGCCCCAGCTCTGTAATCCACAGAGCTCACCCCCATCCCCCAAAGCAGAGGGGAGCCTGAGGCTGCCCGCACACACACAGTGCTTTGAAATTCTATGCTGAGGAGCACCACGTAGGTGCCAAGAGGTTTTATGGTAACACATTTGGGCTGCACATAGGTGTGCTAGGGACAAAGAAAACCTCCTGCAAATGGGCTTCAGCCAGTTCCTTGGGAGAGCTGCTTATCTGGGAGCTGCCATATCCCTTCTGACTAAGGAAGCCAGGAGCTAGCCTTCCAACTCTGCCTAGCAGTAGCTAAAAAATACCCCACAAGAACATAAATACACCCCCAGCTTCTAAGGAGCCAGTGTTTGACTGACTTTTGCTCCCCAACTTATCTGCTGTGTAACCACAAATGCTCTTATTGCCTTTAACAGGCAGGAAACAGGAAAGAGAATTCACAGATCCCAATAAAGCTGTCTGTTCCTAATGAGTTATAGAAGCTGGGTCCTTCTGAACCCCCTTCCCTGATCAAGCCTCTCACTTTTTGCTTCTTTATACACCAACATCAGCCCAGGCTTGCTCTCTTACAGTACTTGATGTCATGATAAGAAGAAAGACTCACCTTATTTATGCTTTAAAGCATTCCTTTCCAAGCACATGCCCTTCTAGTGCTCTAGCTAACACTGTCCTTTGGTGTTTCTGGACTCACAGGCACAAATAAAAGCAGAAATGATATGGAAGTGGCTATCTAAAGACTCAAATAGACTTGTGGCAGAAGCCAGGGCTTGAACTTCCTTAAGCTTTCCACATCATTAGAGTATTGTCAGAACATGTTTTGCTCTGGATATAGGTGCATAGCATTTACTGAAAACATTGACATTTAAAAGAGAAAGCAAAGGAATATGCCAATGAGAGAAAATAAACTGGGACAAAACCAGTAAATGTCAGTTTTCTTAGTTTTTCAGTATTAATAGTAAGTTGTTTCTGCTTTAAGTCATGAAAACAGAGTTTTAAAATACTGGCTGTCATTGAATATAAACTATAGAAAAAAAATGAGATTTCTGCCATTCTATCAGTGACCAGATATGAGGTTACTTATTAGCAGAGACTTAACATTTATTTGAAATGTAAATAACTATCTGCCGTACATTTCTGTTATTGTTCCTATAAAAACAAATCACACCAGACTTCTCTTTTCCCTTACACTTTTGTCATTCACCTGTTGAAACTGCAGAAGACACTGAGCATAAACAAAGAAGATTGATCTGCTTTCAACTTGTGTTAACAGGGATATAAAAATAACATCCCAAATACCAGGGGAAAAGCATGTGGTCATAAAATATCCACTTAAAAGGCAAAGAGGGGTTGATAAAACACTTGAAGATTTTTTTTTTTTCTTTTTTATATATATATAACTGGGAAGGCAGTTCCTGAATTTTTGTATAAACAGACACCTCTGAGGTAGAGAGAGTACTACTGTCATATCTTTAAAAGATTTTACTGATATTCAAATGGATTTTGTGTATCTCACAGGCTGTTGGAACATCTGACAAGAAGCTTTATATAAATCCTTGTCCAACCATGGAGGGAAGTGTCCTTGAATTTTCCCACATATCAGAAAGGTTAATATATAAGATGATTCTTTACATATCTCATCCTTCAAAATGGCACTAAACAAAGCTTTTAGAAGAGATGAAGAGTAGAGCCACAGTGTACCTGGGCATCACCTTGCTTTTCTACAACTCTTAGAAGCCCATTAACAGATAAAGCGTCTCAAGATGTTGACTAAGCTTATAAAAATAAATGAAGGTGTCTTAGACAAGATTGTAAATACCAAATTTCTAAGTCTGATGATGTCCTTGAGTCTTGGTTTGAAGAAAAAAACTGAAAACTCAGAAAGCCACAACCGAGACAGTTAACAGTACTGAAATAGGCTGCCCAGCTGCATTCTTGCTTCTCACAGCAGTCTCTAATTGTTACACTTTTTCCCCGCACAAATGGAAGAAAGAAGGTGGCTCAGGCTGCTCAAGGCAGCCTGTCCTGTGCTGGTAGAGCACTGTCATGGCAGATGAAGATTGCCACTCTCTCAGCTAGAGAAAGCTCCCCATTTCTTGGGGAAACAGTCAGCATCATGTAAGACACAGGGAAGTCACCACACTGGCTAAAGTGCCCATGGTTGTGTTCTCTTAGGTGCAAAATCCTGGCAGCACATTAGAGGCATCTCCATTGATTTCTCAATAGGTTTTGCCTGCAGACTGAGGCATTACCCAGTCGTCAGCCCACAGGGTGACAGGATACTTAGCTAAGCAGTCGCTGATGCTACCTCTGAATGATTTCACCCGCCACCAAGGGAAGGCAACCTGACATTGCAGGGGCACAACACTGCTGCAAGAATCACAGTTTACAGCTTTCCTCACTACAGGATCAAGTGTGTTCATCCCCATCTTACTTCAAAAAAACCACACTTTTACTGACTTTAAGCTCCCTGCAGTCCTTTGTTCATACTGAAGCTTAAATACCTCAGTGATTAAGTTCACACCTGCTGTCACTGTCATCCCCTACACCAAAACATATGCTTCCAACTGCAAAGCAACCCAAGTTTCAGACATGTTAGCTGAGCAGGCTAGGTCAGATGAACTAAGACTTTAATGCTGTAGAGGAACAGAGAACAAAACCACTAATTTAACTTAGAGTTACACCCAGTAGTGGTTAGCTGACCCTTTTCTCAGTAGACACTGCCAATCTGTTTTCCCAGTAGATACTGCAGAAACAGATTTTCTTGTGAATCTGGGCCACAGGCTGTGCTTGCTTAGGCCACCCAACTATGACTTCATAAAACAAAGTAGTTCTTGTTTAGTTTGTCAGAAGTCAGTGCATTCACCTGCAGGGAGAAGAGAGGTACACACAAGTCTGTTATGTTGCAGCAGCAGTACACTTGGTGTTCCAGTAGTGTAATTTAAGATTGACACCAACCTCTTCTGATTGTTTTTCTTCCTAACAAGCACTGGTCCAGATGACACTTGCCCATGTGGATGTACACTGTGGGCTGTAAGACATTTCAGCTTTTAATTCCCTGTACAGCATATTCTAGGACTAGAAGTCTGAGACCTGACAACTCGTGAGAGCACATGCCAAATTACTGAGCAAGACTCAGGATAGACTTGAGACATGCCTGTTTTCTTACCAAGTCTGTGTTTCCCAGGATTGCATCTCCTTGGACAAAAAATGTCTAAAGGCTGTTGTTTAGTGTTGCAGATCACCACACTGCAGTGGAAATACAGCTACAAGACAAGAACACTTAGATTATGTTTAGGGAAGTCTTATTTGGAATCCCATGTATACCGACCCCAAAGAATATAAAGATGGTAGCAAGGTGGGGGGTGGCCTCTTCTCCCAGGCAATTAGTGACAGGAAAAGGGGAAAATGACCTCAAATTGCACCAGGTTGGATATTAGGTAAAAGTGTTTTCACTGAAAAAGTGGTAGAGCATTGGAACAACCTCCCAAGGAAAGTGGTGGAGTCACTATCCCTGGAAGTGTTCAAATAATGAGTAGATGTCACACTCATCAATATTATTTAGTGGGCATGATGGTAATCAAAAGATTGGACTTGAGGATCTTGGAGGTCTGTTCCAACTTGCATGAGTCTATAATTTTGTTCTACGAACCAAACAAGTGGCTGGTCTTTATTCACCCCTCCCAGAGTGTTATGCCTTCAAGGAGGTGTCCGATAGCCCCAGGCAGCACCTGGCCAGCTGAGCCCTTACACAGCACTGGCTGCATGCACCACCCCGGGCTTGCCAACAGCTCACGACAGAACAGAGACATCTCACCTGCTCTTGTAACAGAGATGTGCCCTGGACAAAGGCAAACATCCTCACTTCAAATCTCTTTAGGTGCTGAGGAAACTTTACTCTGAGACTGTAATTAACTTTGTGGAAGACAGTTCTGTAGGAGTCTTTGTTGTTTTCACACCTGTTTGGGAAAGTGAGAGAAAATATATTTAGATCTTCAACCAGATCTCCAAACACAGCAAAGAGGTGAAATACAGAGGAGCTTCCCTTTCCATTTTCCTTGGGCCACAGGGGAATGAGTAGAGTCTCCCCAGTACATGATCCCTGCCTTTGGCTACAGTCAGGGTTTGTTTTTCTTTCTAGCCAGAACTGTTAGCTAGAAGCACTTCTGGTCACTCACACAACCTGCTGCCCCCAGAAGGCACAGCCACTGTGCTGACATCAACAGGCCCACAGCCAAGCAGCAATTGCATCCAAGGTGACTTCTACCTCTTCCCCTTTCCTCCCACCTGAGGTACAGCACCTTGTGCTGAACAGTTACCAAACAGGAGGGAAGCCCTCCTCACCCATGTATAAGGATGTGCCACTGTGGAAGGCTGTCCTGGCTTTGGGAGTTTGTAGCCCAACAGTCATCCAGGTTTAGGTCCAGTCTTGCATCTTTAGGCTGAAGCAGCTCAATTTCAAAATACAGGGCCTCCCTCAGGTATTTGACCACAGGATATTCTGATTCCTGGTAGGGCTCTGAATAGGATTTCTCTGCAAGAGAGTATTGATATTAGAGCTTCCTTTTTATGGAGTAAGTATTCACAAACTTTCTGCTTCACTCCTTTTTCCACTACCATTTACTCTGGCATAGTAATAGTAAAACTTGGGACAGCATACGAATGTCAAGAAATGGGGATAGAATGGCAAGAAAGCAGGATCAGCACTGAAAGCAAAAATCTCAACCATATTCCTTGGATCTGAGGATCCAGAATTGAGACACTCCTGTAAAAATGCATTAGAGTAAAACTTTAACTCAAAATTTTCTCAATAAAGATACTGAGAAGGTACAATCAATTATAAACTTCATCAAGGCCACTCCAGTCAGGGTGAGTGTTTGGTTCAGGCTTCAGTCAGTCCTTTCTGCTGGCAGAGGTATCATCTTACAGTAGTAACTCATAAACGTTACCTTTGAAAAGCTTCAATGAAATAGCGAGACAGCCAAACCCTGGCTTAATACTGGATGGTGGGTTCTTCTTAGATTCATATCTAACATCAACCATCTGCTCAACTGCATACGAGCAGAGAAATTTCAGTCTGAGAGAAGAGGTTTAGCATTAGATTTTTTACAACCAAAATAACATGTACAACCTTTTTATAGGGAATGACACTTACTGGTATATGGGTGTATCATTGCCAGGTCTGAAATAGAGTACCTCGTTTTCATACGTCATAGTTGTGCCGTTGAACTGAAAGACGTACATCATGAGAAACAGGACAATCCCATTAGAGTCTGATTTGTGTTTGGCACAATGTCTACATCCCTCTACTTGACTGGAAGATTGCACTGAGCAGAGTATGATTAGAAATGGCCAGAAATTACCAGCCAACAGCCCAATGCTCACTGAACTAAAGCTGACCATAGCTGACAGCTATGCCATGGTCAAGCAGAAAGTTTGTTAGCTTGAATATGACAGAACATCCTAGAAAGGGAGGGCATGGGTTCTGAGAAAAACAACAGCTGCATCTGTTTACTGAAACAGTGAGTAGAATGAGATGCAACAATGCAGAAGCAAGCTGCATTTATGATGATCTGAATTTAGGCATGTTCTGATTCTGCATTATTTTGTCTGTTTTCTATTTGAACAGTATTTGGTGGTAGGAACAGTACCCACACCAGTCTTTGGCCATATAGTCATTAGCAACACCCAACCAGCTTCTGCAAGGCATACAAGTATATTTCACCTGCATTAACTCGCATTCAAACCCACCACTGGAAAATTCAGAGGTGTCAAACTGGTGGTTATTTTCAGAACGCACCTCTGACCTTGAAAAAAAATTTTTACCGAATAACTTCTGCTCAACCAAATCTAGTAAGCTCAGAAAAGGAGTATAGATGTGCTACTGTGCTGGTTTCAGCTGTGACTTCCATGCAGCTTCTGCTCACCTCTGAACCTCTGCCAGGTCTAGCAATAACCCTACCCCAATGCTTAGTAAAATTCATGTGACTAAGTCCTTACCTTTCTCCTTGTTCCACAGGTGTTCACATTGAACTTGAAGGTTGCTGTCTTCTCTGTCACCTGACTGGGTTTGCACTGTCTGTCCCTCAAGACAAGCAGACCAGTGTCCAGGTCTTCATCACCTACCAGTTTTATTGCAGAAACAACCACAGTGCCATTGGGCAGGCACTCTGAAAGAGAAATATATATTTTCACAAAAATCAGGATTCAAACTCCTTTTGTAGCCTAACAACAAAGATGTTCTGCATGGGTTTTCTGGCAAGTTCTTTCGGCAGCTCACAAGGAGCTCTCACCCTCTTCAAAAGGATTTTTCTAGCCAACATATTCAGTACATTTAATACTGCTGAATAGCTTTAGAATAACTAATTTATATGCTGATTCTCCTCACATTCCATGAAAACCCCTCACCTCATTCAACTCTCAAAACAACCACAAAAAACCTTTAAAAAAGCTTCTTGATTTTGGAGGTGTGAGGGGAAGTAGACTTTCCTGCCTCCTTCCTCCATTCCTGTACTAGGCAGGATAGTCACTCCAATATTTAATTTGGCTTGCCTTGTGGCATATTAACTGGTAGGAAATCTGACAAGCAAATAGAGTGTCACACAGCTCTAAAACCTAGAAACATTTCAGACTGCATGACTTAGTTTTACAACTCAAATAGCATTAACAGTTAATCCCCAACATTCCATTACGTATTAGGTCTGAAGGTGAAAATATGCAGGAAACTGAGAAATCCCTCCTCTGAGCCAAGGTGATGCCATCCTTCAAGGTTAAGTAGAATGAAGCCTTTATTGCAGAGGTATGAAAGCCCTAGAGATGACAATCACAGGTTAAACAAGAGAATAAAGACAACCTGTTCAACTAAAGCTTTCAAAAAACTAAGAGGACAGGTTATCACAAGCCAAAGGTAATGATGCTTGAGCACAGTCAAATCCCCAGGATGTATCTTTTTAATCCAGAAGCTCACACAGTGAGCTTTTTCAGTTGTTTTATGATAGAATGCAATACAAACTCCATTGCATATATAGTTGTCATTAAAGTTGCTCAGTCTTAAAGTAAATGCAGTTTCTTTTTTTCCTTGCCTATTTCTACCAAAATTAACCCAGGGAAAATAAGTTTTCTTACAAGGGCAGAAAACAATCCTCCATCATACCTTTGAAGATTGTCTCAAAGAGAAGTTTTATTTTGCTTTCAAGAATATACTGTGTCATGTTGACGTCTCACAGCTAGAAAATGCCTTTCAATTGCTACATGTTTGCAGCCTTACCTCATAGTTCACATGGGAAGAAACAAAAGGGACAGAGATTGCCAGGTGAGTGCCATTGTCCCTCAGACTGTAGTTGTACTTCTGTGCAGCCTCTGGGGTCAAGTGCCAGTCTGAGATGAAAGGTAGCCAGTTTTGGTCCACATTCCCATGAGTGATAATGAGATGAAGGTTCCTTCCATCACAAAACCCTCTTGCACTGGGCAGTACTGCAAAACAGCCAAGAGTCAGCCAGCTGCCATCAGTTTAATACAGCTCCTTGGTACTGGAAGTGTGACTGGCTGCAATTAGCCCAGTTCACAGCAGAGTTCACAGCCAGCTTGGTACAGTTTTGCTCAAGTTCCACAAAGTTTACCTGCATCTTTCACAGCAGACAGTGCAATGACTGGGATGACAAAGGTCTCACTTGATGGATGGGTGATGAACGTGAGTGTGACATTCAGGGTGTATGCTCTCATGTCCTCTCTCATGTACTAGGAAAAATCATATTTAGACAGGAAAAATCACCAGGTGATATCATCACTTTTATAACATGGGATGCTGCAGTGTCTTAGTACACACCTCTTTTTTAACACTTGGTGCATCAAGTGGGACTTGTATTACGAATGCTTTGCTTCCATTAGCATATCTAGCCCTGTGTATTAGGTAGCCATGCTGAACAGCTTCAGGTACAGCCACAGCAACCCCCTCAAAGGTTAAGTTCACAAGTTCAACATCTGGGAGGAATGTTCCCACTGTCACATTCATTAGCCTCACACTCAGATTTAAATCTGAAAAGGAATAAATAGCATTAAGCTCTTAACAGCACCAAAACCTTTGGTAAATTCAGTGTTCAGCTACTTACTATTGGTTATAGCAACTTCTACTTCTTCAAATGGTGTTTCTATTTCCTTGATGATAGTATGTTTGGTTAGTCCCCATTTGTTGTCTTCCCACTGGTGTTCCAAGAACAGGTTGATGCTGTATTTTGCCCCAAGTTGTCCATTGTTCACAGAAGTCTAGAATTTCAAGTCAGCACCCTTTAGTATAGCATGATTTTGCATCAAAGTTACATTGGATGATCTCAAGGTCAGCTAAAACTACAGTGCCAACCAATTGCTCTTTCTGCTAAGGAATACAAGGGGCTCTTGTATTCCTTAGCATCAGAATCAGAATCTCAGAATACTCAGAAGGCTTCCTTTGGAAAATTATCTCCCACTTCCCGAGTTTCAAAGCAGCAGGGGACCATTTCACAGTGAAAGGGCTGCTCCTGCAACTTCAGTAGAGGTTCAGTTGCTACATTTGCCCAGGACTCAGTTCACCCCAAGAAACTAGATTTACATGTGCAGTCTAAGCCCATCCCAATAGCACAGGGTCTGCTGGACTAATGGGTTATTCCCATTCTGTTAAGTGGTCTCTGTAAAATACAACAGAATCCATTCATGCTTTACAATCCAGTTACGACTGTCTCTAAGGAGCATGACATCAGGACTAATAGATGAAAGCTCTGTGTTAACCTGAGGAAATCAAAAATCAATAGCTCTGTGCAGGATTCTGTCTATCTGTGCTTGCAAGAAAAGAAATTCTTCATAAAGTAGTGATTTCAAAAGCTGTCTCTGGTCAGGGCTGCTGGAGTTTTTAACAAACCCCTTTATTCTCCCTCGCTCCCATCTTTCATTTGAAAGGAACAAGATGATGAAATATTCCTCATCACAAAACAAACAAAAACCCCAGAATATTGCTTGTCTTGCACCTAATATAAATTACTGACCTTGTAATAACCACCTTCTGCACCTATGGGAATCTTCATCGTAATTGCATTTAACTCATTCAACAACATATATTTCCTGGAGGCCATTTCCTTGGCAGAGAGTTTTTGTAGATCCACACCAGCTTCCACAAGCACATCCTTAAAGCTAGTCACTCCAGCAGAGAGTGGTGGAATATACTTTGGAACAGTCCAGGTGATTGTTTTGTTTGTGTAGTCCACACCATCTTAGGGACAAGACATAAAAGCTGTCAGCTCCTTAGTTGTGAGTCTGCCCCTGTACATTTTAGCATTGGAGCAGGGCACCACACTCCTTACCTACAGGACATGCCACAGCAGTATCCACCATCAGGATCACCCACTGGTATTTGTAAAATGTACTTGATCTCAGCACAGAAAAGGTAGTTCCCTGATCCTGTAAGGAAGACATCTGGTTAGACCTGCACAACCTGGCAGCTTGTTGGGCCAGAAGGAGCACACCAACCTTGACCAGCTGAACTTGGGCAGCAGTGTCTGGCACTCGCAGCAGAACCCTGGAGTCCGTGATCTTGAGTCCATAGCCTGCACTCCAAGCATTGCTCACAAGCAGAGCCCTTTTCTCTTCTGGCTGATGAAACACTATTTGCCATATTGAGGCTTCTTCTGCTTTTTCCTATCCAGAGAAATTCATCAGTAGTTTAGACATGATGTTCAAAGTAACAGGTTTGCTACATTGAATGACTTACTGTATTGAATTGCCCAGCAGTTTGGTTGCCTTATTTTAAGTTTTGCTAGGGGGATACCGCTCCAGCTCTCCCCACCTCACGCACACAAAACTTTCTGTACTAAGGGCACCAGAGAATAACTAATGGCACTAACTGCCCTGCTGCAGACTCTGCACATACAGAGTCCAAGAAGAAAAAAAGCCTCTTCACAGTTCTTTTCTGGGCCATAGGGTCTCTCTCTCTTCCCCCCCCACCAAAGTCTCTTGCCTGGGGAAGACTTGACTTCTTTCTTGGAGACATGGCCTACAGACAGCTGTCTGTACTTCTAATCTACAAAAACATACTAAAACCACTTGGTACAGAAGTTCTGCTATTCCTGCTTAAGCACTTTTGGAAAGTACTGTGTGGTTATAAAGTAGAAGGATGATTGTGCCAGAGGTAGCACTAGCTTTTACTAGGAAGAAAACCTATAGTTTTACCTCTGGAAAGAGAAGAGTCCAGTCCTCAGGTTCATCTTGAACAAAGTCTTTTATAGTCTGTGGAACCTCCCTCCTGACAGAAACCTGAAAGGAAAAAACATCTGTAAGGGATTTGCTGATAGCACTTGTTTCCTTGTCTTCAACACCTACAGGTCTTTTTCAAGGGAAACCAACATTTCCTAGATGGAGATGTCACCATGCCTGGTGCTTTACCTGTAGTCTGCTTGATTTCAGTTTCTTTTTATTTTCCACCTATCTTCTAATTTCTATTTCCAGTTAAGACCAGAAGTTTATTCTTGACTCCCGTGTCCTCTTCTGAGAGGAGTCCATTTCCCCTTCTGCACTCCTCCCCAGCAAATTCAACAGGGAAATTTCCTTCAGGAAGTATACATCTCTTGTCTCAAATAAGATTTGTTGGGGAGAGGTTCAGTGAGTTCAGTCCATGAGCTTAACTCTTTGATTACCATTTTACAACTTTATTAGCTATTAGTGCTAATATAGGTTATACAATCATAATATAAATGTATCACTCAAGATGCATACTGTGCACTCACTAATGGGCTGCTCATGGTGGGGCAGTCTGAAGCTGATTAGATTCTAGGAATATGTATTGGAAACAGAATCTATGAGAGTACCTTCCAGTACTTACCTTCCTACCTTTAGCACTGTCCCATAAGTACTCACCTCCATGTAGTTACTTTCACATATTAACTCTCTGGGACTCCACAGATCATAACGGCAACTTGCACTTTTCAGATGAGTTGTAGCATTGCTCATATCAGGGGTAGGAGATGCTTTGATTTGCATAGTCACTGTGAACACATCTGTCTGCATGGACAAAGGGAGCATTTGCTCATTAGACTGATTTTCCTTAGTTGGGCACCACCTATCCTTGTGACCCAAAAGTAAATCACAAAACACACCCACCAGCCTCTGCACAGAAGAGCAACTCCATACTGAAGCATTATCACTTTCAATTTCATTAACTACACAAGATATGTGCCCGTAGGTGTATAGCTACACAGTAACATACATTTTGGGCAGCAGGTTTGTTCTTTTTGCACAGCCCCAGAAGTAGAAAATAAGAAAAACCAAATCAAACAAATGTAAACAATAGCTAATTTTGTGTTTGATGATATAGTACCAGTGAGCCACCAACCAAAGCTTGAGTTTTTACCCTGATGTGTCTACAGACACTAAATATTGTTAGGGCAGAATGCAACACGGCTGCCAGAGGGAATTCCCTATTGTTATCCACAAGAAAGTAGTTGCACTTCAAGGGCACATGTGATATACTTCATGTATTCATCTGCAGGCCATCCAAATGGCAGTACCATGGAATATTCTCAGATCTCTGGATACATTTGAAGAGAAAGAAATGATTTTCTGCTGATGGATACTCAAGAAATTATGACACCTTAGTTAATGGCCATCAATCAATAATTTGGTTGTTTCTCACAAAGTTAGCGTACAAGAGCACGGTAGCCAAAAGGTCTGTGACTGACTTACCTCTAAGTGAGAATGGCAGCTCAGTGCAGAAGCACGGAACTCGATGCTGCTCCAGGTGCTATAAGTTACTCTATAGCCACACTGTGCTGCCATGGCCTCATCGAGCTCCCAGGCTGTGCCAGACTGATCTACAGGCAAATAAATAGCAAAGAGCTGTATTAACAAGTATAACTCCTGCTCTGCATACTCCTTGAGAAACCTGCTCTGATACAGCCCAGCTGCATCCCCTGGGCTCAGGGAATTGCAAAGTGGGGAAAGAGCTGTGAGAGAGTCTATAGAAAGAAAGGAAGGTAAGATTATCAGCACACTGGGACAGGGAACACTTGCAGCTGAAGGACTGAAGACAGAAAAAACCCCAAAAACCACCAACATGGAAAGATATTAAAGCCTAAAGGGGCAAACCCCCAGTAAGCACAGAACAGTCAGATGGGTCATCAGTGTCAAAGCTGTCAGGATTGACAGATGACAACAGCAACATCAGGATGCTGAACTGGTGGCTGGCACAGGCTCAAGTTTCTCTGATGCCTGCCCAGCAGAGTCTCTTCAGGAGACAATCCACCAGGATGATGAACACACTAAAGATTAGCTTGGATGTTTTCAGTATACAAAACCATTTTTATGGTTTTGAGCTTTTTATTGTTTTGTGTTTTAGTTGTTTTGGGCTTTTTCCTTCCAAAAATAATTCCTTTATGGTTTAAGATATACGTATCTCAGCTGCAGAGTGTCTTTGCGTATGAGTGAAGATGCCTGAATAAAAAATACATTTTAAATGGGTTTTGACACAACTTTAACTTTCTAGAAAAATGGATGACATGGACAGCTTTTTCAAGGCCAAATTTTTATCTTATACATATAATGTTACAGCAGATGTTTATAGCCAAAAAGCAATATCACTGTGCCCTTCCAGGGCATTCTGTGATGCTTTTCACAGAAATACACCACTTGGTCACTACTAAGTCCAGAGCTAGAGGGCCCAGCTAATTTCTCTTAAAATTCATTAAGTATATGCCTCCACCAAGCTGAAGCCAAGAAGGTGAAAAGCAAAAATAAGTAATGTAGAGCCAGCTTCAGCTAGTGAATTTTCAGAATAGTATATACTGCTACTGGAAAACATTCTTATCACAAAGAAAATCCACCAACTTTAACATGCCTAGAAACTACCATGTGCATTTCAATTTGAGCCCAAAGATAGCAAAATCAAGTCTAAGTTATCACAGCTACCATCAAATCATGGCTAAGTTGTCAAAAAACAAGTCTACAGTATAGGTTATACAAAAATCAAGGTAGCATCTGGCTTTACTTAAAATGAGATCCAACCTGCTAAGCTCTATAATAGTAGAATAATCCAGGAAATTCTAGTACAGAAGCACCTCAGAGAATTTTAAACATTTCACCGAGTGTAATTCTCTCACCAAGTTCTTCTACATCAACTTACCAACAACAGAAAGAGATACGTATTCATTCTCAAAGTATTCTGCACTCAGCATTATCCTCAGAAGGTTCCCTGAGCACTCTGAACTCATGGGTCCTGTGTTGGATGTATTGAAAGGCTGGTAAGTAGAGGATTGAAAATAAGATACAAACAAACGTGCTACTTCCCAGATTGCATTATAAAGTCAGCGTTGTGATGGTCATACATCTCTGGTCAGGAGGGCGAGAGGCTGTGTTTATACTTGCAGTAATTCCAGGAGAAAATCTAGTCCCCAAATTAGTATCCTAGTATGGTGTCAGATGATTTGGCAATGCTACCTGCAACAGCCAGCCATGGAAACAGGATTTTGGAACGGGGTCATAAATGTACTCCATTGGGTGCCCCAACCTGAACACCTTAGATGCAATAAAACAGAATATGAAAGTCCCACACACTCCTGAAAAGAGAAAAAACCCCAACCCTTTAAACCAAAAAATCCCAACCAACAAAATCCCACAAACAAACCACAAAATAACCAGAAACCTCCACCTTTACCCCTCTATTCACAAGAGGAGCCCAAAGCCAGTTTGGGTGGGGAGCAGCCACATAAGATGTACATCAGCCTACCCTGATCACTTGCCCAAGTACCAGTACCCGAAGGCAGCTGGCTCATACTGGGAAAGGACCACACAGGAGAAAAGGCGATGACTTGAGAAGCTCCAGTCCCAAGATATCACCACAGCATAAACCAAGCCATGGCTCCCAAACCTCTTACAGACAGGAAGCAGGTACAAACTGTCCTAAGTGTAGGACTAGAGAAAGCTTCTTGTTTGACATGCACTTCTAACAAATGGGGATTTATTGCTTCAAACAGGAGTCTGTATGGCATCACGAGCTAACACCAACTAGACCTTTTACAATAATGGTGCATTTTAAGAGCTGAGAGGATTCTTTTTCCTAGAGGGTTCAGCACTATAGCCTGAAGTTAACTAGTGACGAAATTCCCACATCAGAGATGGTCACACTAAGGAGCATCAGACAGATGCTAGGGAACATGACCCTATTCCACCCATACTCCAAGCTACCACCTGGATTCAGTGCAGAAGCTGTATCATTGCTCCAAGCTGGATAAAACCCTCTCTATTATAAATTATCTATTTACTTTGATCTTTGGGAATTGCCAATATGTTTTATACAGGACCCACCATAAGCAGGGCAGACAGTCCCAGAAACAGCTCTCTGCACCTGCTGCTCCAGGACCAGCTCTGTTTTTTAGGGAAGCACTTTTGGCTAAGAAAATTGTTTCCTCTGAGGCAAACCACTGATATCTTTATAATATTTTGTCCTGGTTTTGGCTGGGAGGGTTCATTTTCTTCCTAGGAGCTGGTACAGAACTGTATTTTGGATTCAGTGTAAGAATTATGTTGATGACACACTGAAGTTTTGGCTGTTGCTGAGCAGTGTTTAGCACTAAGTCAAAGACTTTTCAAGTGGCTTATGGTGTGTCAGGGAGGAGGTGCACAAGAAGCCAGGAGGTAGCACAGTGGGGACACCTGACTTGAACTGGCCAAATGTATATTTCATACAATAGAGTGCCATGACCTACATATAAACTGGGGGGAATTAGCTGGGAGACACCAATCCCTGCTCAGGGACAGACCGGGCATCAGTCTTGATGAGCAACTGATTTGTGCATCAAACATTATTCTTGGTTTTATAACTTTAAAATTAATTAAAATTGTGATTATTATAATTATAATTATTAGTATATATATTAGTAATATAATTACTAATTATATTATTATAATTAGTATTATATTACATTTTACTTGGTTCAAGTTATTAGAATATTGTTCTCAACGCACAAGGCTTTTCCTGAGTCTCCTCCCCATTCCACTGGGAATGAGGAATATGCAAACAGCTGCCTGGTACTTAGCTACCAGCTGAGTTAAACTATGATAAAAGATCTTACATATCGTACAGTGACTAACAACAACAACTACAGTTAAGAAAATAAGAATAAAGTCCTTATTGATCCATAAGTACTTGTTACCAGAGTGAGGAAAGGTAGAGACATTTGCTTAATATAGTGACACGTAAAACTAAAGAGTGTAGTTTCCAACAAATCCTTGTACGTTTAAAGTTTATCAGAAAAACATGCAAGTAAGGCTGACACAAGAGCTTCAGACTCTTCTGAAACACACACATCAGCCTAGATATCACCCATGGAAAAGCCTGGAAACTGAAGTGAAATCAGTTTATAGCAGCATTACCTGGTCTCTCTTGAGTCCATGCTCCAGAGAGTAATATTCCTATTAGTAACAACCTGTAAAAGAAGACAGGAATTAGGAGCAGTTTCAGCTGTGACATGACAACAAATTTCTTGCTCAGAAAGTTCTCATCTAAAAAATAAACTAGTCTTAAGTTTAGAGCAACAGTTGTAGACTAGGAAATTAGAAAATAGGATTTCTTTAGTCATCGCTAGAATTAGGGAAAGTAAACCAGAAAAGTGAATACATTTAATGTCTTAAGTAAGATCATTTATGTTTAGCAGCCAAAGAGCTCTCACCTCTGCACCAGGCTCAGCTCCATTGCTTAGCCTCTATGTGCATTGCTTTTTCCTTTACAGCACCACACAAAAATATCCTTTCTCAGATGTGCATAGAAATCAAAAGCTTTCTAGCTCTGGGTTAAATAGAAAGGCTGCCACCTTTATACTGATGAAACCCTTTTTCAGCTGTTTATCCTCCTAATTATGAACCTATAATTCACATCACCTGATTATTTACTTTACTGATTGAATCTGTTCCTTCTTTGGTTCCTAGGCCTCTCTGTGTCCGTCAGCTCCTAACTTATCAGTTTCTCAAGGCTCATTTAGTTAGAGTAGGTGCTAGTAATGCCAGGGTTGTGGGTTTGATCCCTCTGTGGGCCATTCACCTAAGAATTGGATTTGACGACCCTTGTGGGTCCCTTCCAACTCAGAGTATTCTGTGATTCTGTGAAACTGGTGCTGTTCTGGTAAAGCATGAGGTAATCCATTGTTTTGCAGCTCTTGTGCGCTGGGTTGACCCTGGCTGGATGCCAAGTGCCCTCTTCAGCTGGATAGGGGAGAGAAAATATAAGGAAAGGCTCATGGGTCAAGACAATGACAGGGAAAGATCAGTCACCAGTGACTGTCATGGGAAAAACACTTGACTTGGGGAAATTAATCTAATTTACTGCCAATCAAATCAATGTAGGATAATGAAAAATAAAAGCTAGATCTTAAAAGCGCTTTTCCCCTACCCATTCCATCTTCCTGCACTCCACTTACTCCCCACCAGCAGCACAGGGAGACAGAGAATGGTGGCTGCAGCCATTCCTTCCTCCTCAGGGGAGGACTCGTCACACTCTTCCCCTGCTCCAGCGTGGAGTCCTTCCCGTAGAAATCTTTCTGCCATAACTTTTCCAAAATGCGTGCTTCCTACAGGCTGCAGCTCGTCACAAACAGTTCCAATGTGCATGCTGCCCATGGGATGCAGTCCTTCAGGAACAGCCTGTTCCAGTGGGGGTCCCCCACAGTGTCACAAGTCCTGCCAGCAAACCTGCTCCAGTGTGGGCTCCTCTCTCCATAGGCCACAGGTCCTGCCAGGAGTCTGCTCCAGCATGGGCTTCCCGTAGAGTCATAGCCTCCTTTGGGCATCCACCTGCTCTGGCATGGGATCCTCCTGCAGGTGGATCTCCGTGATCCCATGGACCTCCAGGGGCACAGCTGCCTCACCACGGTCTGCACCAGGGGCTGCAGGGGAATCTCTGCTCTGGTGCTTGGAGCATCTCCTGGCCCTCCTTCTGCACTGGCTCTGGCTCTGCAGGTCTATTGCTCTCACATTCTCTCTCTCCTGGCTGCAGTTGTATAGGGTTTTTTTCCCCCCTTCTTAACTCTATCCCAGAGATGCTGTCATCATCCCTAATCAGCTCAGCCTCGGCCAACGGTGAGTCTGTCCGTCTGTCCTAGAGCTGGCTGGTATTGGGCGCTGAACATGGGGAAAGTTTCTGGCAACTTCTCACAGAAGTCCCCCTGCTATGAAAATCTATCTACCCAAAGCCAATTCACCCTGCCTTCTCTGTGGAGGATTTTGCATAGCCTTCCCTGGACAGCTGAAATCTGCCAGAAGCAAATGTATAAAGTACAGTTTTAAGGCAATTGGGTTAACAAAATAGAAAGGAACTGTTAACCTTTAAGATAAGAGGTCAAAACTAACAGTAAAAGGGAACATAGCTGGAGACTGATGGGTATCACAAATTAAATAAAGAACTATCTGATTGGGTGACCTGTAGGACACCTAGAGCAGAAATAGTGCTCAAATTTGAAGAAAATTAATCGAAAAACTGTGGAGGAGTGAATCTGACTACAAACAGATCTGAGAAGAGGACCCTGCCTTTGCCGCATACTGAAGGCAGAGAAGTTACACCTTGGACTCCCGAGTCCGGGTCAGTGACAGTTTCCCGCCCCATGGGCCGGAGCGCACTCTGCTCGCCGTGAGTGATGTGTGGGAGCAGGATGTTCCTGGGGCTGCTGAGCTGAGCTGCCGATGGTCAGAGCGTGGCCAGCTCACATAGTGAGCAAGGGGGTTTTTGTGGAGTCTGTTCACATTGTCTGGAAGTGCTGAGCACTGCTGGTGTTTGGCAGCGTTTCCTGAGGAGTGCTCAGAGCTGCCCGCATCCCTCTCTCACTGTTTTTATACCAAAACGAACCTTTAATTGGGGATTCTTCTGTCCTAGGCTTATGCCTGTGACATTTGGGGTTTGCTCCTCTCCTTGCCTATGAGAAGGCTGCAGGAGCTGCAGAGCTGGAGGATTTATTTGTAATTAAGCCCGATGTCCTGGAGAGGGAGCCGGAGGATCGCCCAGCTGCTCGCTCCGCTCCAGGCACCTTCCCGGGAGTACAGCCCGGGCGGCGGCTGCTGTTCAGGGTTCTTTCTTAAACCCAACAAAGATTGCACAGGATCGTTTTAAACTGGCGTGTATTTGTGCTGCTGTCACGGGTAACCTCACTGAACCCCTCCCACATCTTCAAGAATATAAAAAAAATTAATTGAATGTGAAACCCAAAGTTTGCCGGGCTCCAGAATGTTAGATTTTACTCCAGAAACAAGTGTTATTCCCAACTGGTTTGTGTTGCAGTTGTTTCTTTCTGAATTTCCCTGTATGATACATTTTTAACTTTGGAGCGATTTTTCTTGAGAAGCACTATCTACTAAGGATATTATATAAATAATGTGTTCTAATAATAAATAAGCTCGTGATCAGGCAGTTAGGTCTTAAATATTGGATATCATGACTCTGTTTATTATTGTTGGAGCTGAGACCATTCGAGTTATGGATTTATTTCACCATGCGGTGTGCTTTTCCAGTATTACAGAAAGGTTATTCCATTTTTCCAGAACTTGATTTTAGGTACCACCACAGAACTGCCTGAGATTTCATCTAGTTTGTATCAACTCCACTTAACACTTGAAGATCTGCACAGTTGACAAGCACATCACAAGTTATGGTAACCTGAGCTCAGGACAGTATCAAGGTTGCTTATGCTTTTCCATCCCAAATGGATTCCAGCCATCTTTCCCATAATTCTTCAATCTGCCAATACTCACATGTAGGCTGAGGTCATGGGGCAAAACGGCATTCTAGAGGTGTCTTATTCACTCCTTGCAGATTAAACAGTATTATGATAATTAACAAACATTTACAGAATGGGAGAAGAATTGCAGTAGCTCTGCTACAGCAGAGAGTTATCACAGTGCTATTGAAAGCCTTACCCATCTAGTTCACCCACATAGTCACTCTCAGTCACTCTTTGTTTCCTTATTTTTCTTTTTTTTTTACCGATCAATTGTTGATTAATTTCTGTACACTTTTACATTTCTGGGTTCTGGAAGAAAGCAAGAAGTCTTGTCTGTCACAATTTTAATTGCTAAAGATTAAGCGAAATCTAAAAGGCTTTACTCAAATTGTACGGCCAAAATGTCCAGTATAACAGAAAAATAATTCCTTTTGGCCTTTCAATCAGTATCAGGGCAAGAAGAGGAAGAAAGGATGTAGTGTTATGTACACTCCCAGTGCTAGCAACTATGTACAGGGTATCTAATATTACCAGCCTTTCAGCTGATAACTGACAGCTCTCCCATAGCAAGCAGGTGAGCAAGAAGGAAAAAAGGAGGTCCATATAAACTAATATGGCTGTTAAATATACCTTGAAAGCTATTTTGACTTCATGCAAAAATGCATACTAAATTAACATCAAAGACAATTCTGTGCTAATAGGAATAGTAGAAGCGAGTCATATTTTGCAATCTCACCCTTATAAAGTGACCCTTGTAAAATGTCCACCAGGAAATGCATCACTCATTGTCTTCATAGGGTTGCAATGCAAAATAAGATATTCAAACTACTGCTGTCTGTCTCTGTTAACTCCTCCTCCCACAAATCTGTTTCTAGACAGTGTGTTTATGTGCTAGCCTAATTCAAATATTTTCTGTGTAAAAAAAATGGGGAGACAGAAAACACACAGTTCATCTGTAAGTGATATCAGCAAAAGCAGACACATTAGATAGAATGAGGCCATTAACTAAAACTCAGCAACTTATGCTGGGCTGTCTCTGCTGCAAGATATGCCTCCTCTGGGGATACGAATTATTTCCTAAATCATCACTGACTTGATTTGCAGTGAAGCGCAGTCCTGCTGTGGGAGTGCAGTAGTTCAAAGACCTCAGAGAGTCAGGAAAGTGCCTGTCTCAGAGTTATGGGTGGTTTTCTTTGAGCTCCCCCGTAGCCCAGAGCAGTAGGTATGATGATTGACAGCAGTTAAAAGGACAGGGGTCCTGAGTTAAAGCTTTAGAAGGCAGGCTATGGTAGTCCTTTCTTCTCTGAATAGGGAACAGCAGGATGTCTGAAGCAAGCCTCCCCTCAAGAGTGTTAGTCACGAGCATATTGTCCTGTGAAGGGCATCGCGGTTTGCACACAGAGTGTGCATGAAGCCGTGGCATCACCCCTCCTTCTTCCTGTTCGTGCTTTCATCTCCTTCAACATGGTGCTCCAGGAGCCCTCCCCAGAACCAGCACCATGACCTTAGGAGTTATGTACAAGATCTCCTGTTACTGAGAACACCAGTCTCAAAGTTTGTCTGCATCAATAAAACTGAGGTAAATTAAGCCAAAGAGTTTCACTAGGAAGCAATTTGGGCCTTCAAGCCTAGATGGGATTCAAGAATAGGAATTTATGTGTGGTGGAGAGCAGTGTATGGAAATGCCTGGAACCAAATGCAAAGCAATTTAGATTACTGTGATAGCACAAAAGCGCTTTGTGTAGACGATTTAAGACATCTGCCCATGGTCCAGACATCTGTGTGCCATGAATACCAGTTCTGAGCTAGCTCTTTATTTATCATTCAGTAATGTCCATTAATAATTGCTGCCCCCATACAACCCTCTCTTTGTCTATCAGTAGTTATATATGGTTACTTGATGACTGTAATAAACAAGGAAAGAATGATTCGTTCTTAAATTGAAAATACAATCTATGATCTAGTTCTATTTCAAATACAGACAAACACGTTCTACTCTTCCTCCCCATTCCCTCTCTTTTTCTATATTTAAAGATGCTATTGCACATTTATATCCCTCAAAGTAATGGACACAAAAAGTATCTCCTGTCATACACTTGGGTCACACAGAGAGAATCTTTTCATATTTTTAGCTTGTCTTCAATCCTCCTTCTCTTCAGACAGATTTCTTTTCCTTGGTGACTATCAATACTTCTCTGCATTTATACTCATATTTCACTGTTCTGGAATCTTGTCATTATTTATGTAGAGTCTTGGAGACCTTGCAATATTGTTTACTTCTCTAGTAAGTAAGTCTTTGTTGCTGTAAGAAGGTAGGAAATTTTCTCTGGTGTGCAGCTATATACCAGTACTAATTAGACTTTGTAGCAACAGAGATAGCAAGTGAAAATAGTGTGTAATCACCTCCAAATGAACTGATTTGTTCCATCTGTTCAAGTAATTTCATTTCTTCTTAACAGTTCAAATGAAGCAATACATAAGCAAAAGGAGAGTAATCTTCCCAGAGCATCTTCATAAAATTGGCTGCAGTTGTATAGGGTATTTTTATATGTAAGTCTAATTTATTTCTATTTATTTAAATACACTTTTATAGTTATTTATTGAAGTCTAGTGTTTAATGCTGCAGTCTTGAATGAACTACAATCTGATCCTCTTTGATTTTGGTGAGTTTCGGATTAGGCTCTCAAAGTTTGGAGGATGTGTTCCCAGCACACTGTAATCAGTGAAAAACTTGGTTTTAATGACTGGTTTATTTTTGAAAATTTGAATAATTTGAATAAATGTATTCAGTTTAATCAGTATTTATGTGTATTGCAGTGCTTATAGAACTCCATACGGCTTGTGGGGAGAACGGAAGTTTAAATGCAGATGACACATCTGCTGTCCCTGGAACTGGCAGCTGTTCAGGGTTAAGTTAAAGGTTTCACAGCATTTTTTCATGATAGTTAGGAAACAATTCTGTCTTTTCCTTCTTCTGTGGAAACAGATTCTAATAATAAAAGCCAAATGATGAATGACCTTTATGCAGGACCATGAAACAAATGGATAAGGTCTGGGAATATTGCCATCTTGTCCAATGGATAATATAAGGAACCAGTCTCATATATGGAGAGTACTCTATGAATAAGGCCAGAATGGCAAAATGGTCTTAACCTCCAACTGAACTCCACAGATTATGGGAAAGACTGTGATAATGAAAAGCTGTGTTGGGTCTTCCAAACCCTTCTTCAATTTTTTTCCTCTCTTCATTTTGAGCAATAGGACAAACCAGGAATCATTTCACTGAATTAGAACATTATACTGAGATTTGGGCATTCTTCAGGTTTTTTAAGTGATCTTGGAAGTCTCATTAGACACCAATATCTACATTTATAAGACAGGGTTAATAATGTTTCACAGTACTGTAAAGCAAGATACAAAAAAAGTTTGTGAACTGCTCATACACTACAAAATACATGCACCAAAATGGCAAGGTAAGAATGGAAGATCATTTGTGATCCACAGTAACATAGATATATAATATATATAACATGGGTTATCTATATTCCTATTACCATCTTAATGAGCTATTGAAAACTAGGTGTAGCAATGTTCCCTGCCTCCTCCCTCTGGGCTATCTCCTGCTAATGGGCCCATCAGTGCCTTGCCTCATGACTCACCATCCCATTGTGAGATGCTCTGCCCAGGGGGAAGGAGCCAAG